>BLKR01009249.1:116678-145809 GCA_011170035.1 Teleogryllus occipitalis
CAGGGACCGAAAAGGTATTGAATACCGGTAAAAATACCGGTATAATACCGGTATTTTTCCATACCTTTTTCAAATACCTTTATTCTTTTATACCGGTAAAATACCTCTATAGGACGTCTATACCGGTATGGACGTCCATAAAGGTTATACCGGTATTATACCGGTATTTTCAATGAAGAAATATAGCTTACCATCCATACATGTTGAAAAATAGGTTACTTTAGTTAATATCTCACAAAATGTTTATTAATCAAATATCATTTCATAATTGTTATTTATTGTTTAAATTATTATGTTGTATATATATATATATATATATATATATATATATATATATATATATATATATATATAAATGTTTTGTGTTCGGACGTTTACGTTTTGCATACGTTGTATGTATTGAAAACCTCCCTTAATTTAAACTTCGGAAAAGTTGAAATATGAAATAATAATTATTGATTCCATTGAAGAGAACCCTTTCTTAGTGTCCTTCATCGAGCTATCTCCCATCTGACCTGAGAGATGACCTAAGCCTGTCTTTGTATTTCGCACATGGAGAGGCTGTCAACGTATGCGCCGTGCCGTAGGCGTAGGACCGTTTCTTCCTTCCCCGACCCCTCCTTCGGCGAACTGAGGAAGCGTTGACACCTTGAGATAATCACGAACGCTCAGGCTTTCAGGCCCAGTTTTGTTATTGTTAAAAAATGATTTCCTTTTACTTCATTTCACAATTAAATCTTAATTATACATTAATAAATAGGGCTAAAATAAAATGTTATTTTTCTAGTTTATATTAAGGGTTTAATATATTTTGACATTAACTGCAAATATTGAGAAAATTTGTAATAAAAGTAAATTATTATGTTATTATTATTATTATTATTACTATTATTATTAGCTATTAACATTGCATGTGGGCAAGGGTTCCCTTCTACGCGGGTAGCTTACATTGTAAAATGCATCTGGAGGAGCCCACTTCGAGAAGAGTGTTTCTTCCTTAATAATAAGAAATATATACTAACATTATTAATTAATATAAAAGAGTTTATTAATATTAACATTTTTACTTTTTAATTAAAATTAACATTTAATTTAAATAAATTTATAAATTAACAAACAAAATAATAAATTAATTTACACAAATTTAATGCAATCATTTAAAATTTAATTAGTATTAATATTTTAAAATATTTATTAAAATTAATTAATATTATATAGTACTATTAATATTTTTTCTTAATGAAATTTCTTAAATAATACATGGATGTAAATTAAACATGCTTCAATAATTAATTTTGAATTAAACATAACGCTTCTGTTTCCTCGCGTAAGAATAGTTAATGTCTATTAGCGTTCAATGTCAATTTTTAATATTGTTTTAGTTATAATTAATAATTATATATATAATTAATATATATATATATATATATATATATATATATATATATTTATTAATTATGGTGCAGAATAAGGAAACTGGGCCAACTGAAAAAATTATTTTCGGGAATGTTAGTGATACGATCAAATTTAAGCAAATAATCGTATTTAGTGATAAACACAGTCGTGCAAGAAGGAAGTTTGGTATGCGTGGGAAGACTCATTTATGGATAAGAAGACACGTTTCTCCATTTTTTATCGCTACTAGAAAGGACAAGATTTATACGGAGAAATTCGATAAATTTTCAACACTGTATCACGTGTCGCCAAGCTCTGCGCCCGGACGTGAGGTCCAAGGTCAGCGAACGAGCTCGTGTTGATGTCTGCGAAAGACCGTTGGCTGGTCCCTCCGTCTGACGACAGAACTCGACTTCCCAGTCAACGGCAGAACTCGACCTAGCTAGAATATGTGTCGAAAATCCGTCACCCTCGGGACTCGAACCCTAGGACCTCCCGGTCAGAAACTCTGCCGTGTAAATAGTTGTTTCCTCTGAGCCATCTCAGCGGAAAAAATCACAATGAATTTTCCCCAAATACCTGTATGATTCTACTGAAATACCGGTATTTTCTTATGAAAATACCGGTATTTTGATGAGAGAATACCGGTATAATACCTTTAAATAGAGGTATTTTTCCGGTATAGACGTCGGATAAAGGTAAAATACCTCTAAAAATACCGGTATTTGACGTCTTATACCGGTATTTTTAAAGGTATTTTGAATAAAGGTATAATAGAGGTAAAGGTATTTGTATACCGGTATAAATACCTTTACCGCTATTATTTCGGTATTCGGTCCCTGTACAGAAGACGAGAACTCGTCAACGAACTGTTGTGTTGACAGAAAGGATTCCTCAGCAACGTGCTAAAGGAAACATTTGTTCATCTCATTGAGCAGAATGCTTTGGTGCATTTCTTCTGAAATCACTCACTTTCATCTTCCCACACCAAGATAATACCACCTCACTAAACCTAAAAAACCATCACCCTCCTCAACAATGGCGAGATCCTCCTCAGCGGCGATGTGGTCGCAGCGGTCGTGGACATGCCACGCCACGCCACTCGCCGGCAGCTCACCGCATCTCGCCACGCCACGCCACGCGACGCCACACCACACCACGACGCTCCGCGCCGCGCCGCGCCGCGCCGCGCCGCGCCGCGCCGCGCCGCGCCGCGCCGCGCCGCGCCGCGCCACGCCCCGCCGCGCCACCCGAAATATGATCGCCCGGGGGATTCGCCTTTGTCGCGTGTACAGTTGCACGTACCACTTTCTGGGAGTTGCGTCGAGGCGCGCTATTGCTCAGAGGTCGTTGCGCAAAGTGCTCTCCGTCACGAATCTTCTCGTGGGGAGGCGAATCGAAACAGACGGAGTATCCGCAGTCGTTCGTCCCCCAGTCGCTTCGGATTCGAAAGCATTCATGCGACTTCAATATCCACTTATTGATTCGAGCAACGAAATCCCGAGGCGCATTCACTTCACGGGAGATATTATTCGTCTCGTTCGCATAAACAATAAAGCAATGTAAAGTTCCTTGTTTATAATCTATTATACACTAACAATTTTTTAAATTTATTTTATGTCGCATCAATTACAAAAGGTTATTAGCGACATCTACACAATAACATTATTATTTCTGTACATGAATGTTATGACAGTTAGGATGGAAACATTCATATCACATTATTAACCAGTTTATACATTCGTCTTATATGTCACTGTACAAGTTTATGCCCTTCAAAAAATTGAGAAACCGACTGCTTTGTTCTCTGTCCTTTATTACTCTTGACATACACTAACATTGTGTGATCTTAATCCTTTACTTCTACAGTTAGGGTATTTTTTTGATCCCAACGCTCTTATTACTTTCTCGTATAACACTTCCGTAGAATAGAAAAATTATTCCAATCCTGCATGGAAAAGTGCCGTTTTTCAACACAAAAACTCTATATTTCTAAATGCAATATACTTATCAGTATTTGCCTAAAATCATTGAGCAAGTTTGTCGAAATATGAGTTTTTATCGTGATTTTAGGAGAAATTGTCTGCAATATGCAAAGCATACAAAGTTTCTGTCGAAACTCTAAAGACAATTTTAAGCATATTTGGTCTCATAAACTTCATGGATATTCCGAATGGATGAGCCGCAATAAGCACTCAAATGTTCGTTCCCAAAAATACTTTCAATGTAAAAACTTGCATTGCGGAAACATAAACACTCCAGAAACAGGTAAATTGTTTATTATTTCCAAAAGAAATGAATAAATTTGCTCACAAAGAAAAATTAACGCAAAAAAGCAGTGGAATTGCGTATATTGGGTGCTTTTTATTTTTGTGCTAATTTTTCTTTTTGAATCAATATGTTCAAATATAAACAAAAATATGAAAAATTTAACGTTTAACGTTCGCTAACGTTAACGTTTAATGTTCACGTTTACAAGTAACAACTTAACATTTTTTATCGTTTTTGGTAAATCGAGCTCTGGAATCAATAAGCACCCCACGATAGGAACATTTTAGTAGTATCAACTTGAGACTAGCCAAAATTCCCAATGTATAGTGGACCGAAGGATACTGACAGGCTATATGTGATTGTTGATAAAATCATCAACTATTTGGAAAAGCATTATAAACTGAAAATAACATGGCATCAACAGAACTTCACGTGGTCTGTGCCCAAGAAATTCCTTTGCTTTTTAGACAATCAATTAAATATAAGAAATATTGTATTACAAAATAATCATTATTTATTTTTTTCATTAATTTCCTTGTTTGACGTTGGGGAACTCCGTCTTACGGTCATCATGGCTACTCTGTGGTAAATATATGCATACGTTATAAAGCGTAAGAATTGGCAGTATGTTATTTTACACAATCATGAATCACAAATTATGCGGTTTCTTCAAATAAACTGTAGATGTTGTGAAGATAGTTGGTGGAATGATAATAGTTTTAGAAATACAGACCAATGAAATTATCAAAGAGAAGCAAATAGCATGTTTCTTAGCTCGAATTCCCTTCCAAATACGTATGTCGTCAGATTGTCTACTCCAGAGAACAGGATGTGTGTTTTGCTGCTAACTTTAGCCCGTTTTGTGGAGGATCACAGTAGAAGCGATGAAATCGCCTGTGAATTATGGTTTTGGCGGCGTTTAACGGCCGGATGTCCTTCCTGGCGCAACCGAATGGGAGATGCATCTATGTAATATGTGGCACGTTGTCTGTTAATCTGTAAAATTCCGCTCTGAGAGTAAGTAGCGGAGAATTAAACTTCTGCTAGAGAAAAACAGGAGCAAACGTATTACGAATAAACCGCGTACCCCTCCGTCCAAAAAGAACTAGTGGTGTCACAACAGCACATTTTTCTCAGGTTATTTGCAGTGGTAATGTAACCTCATTAATGTTTGAAAATGCATACGATGTAATAAAAATGACTTTTGTGCTATGTAATTCAGTGTTTGTAGTATGTTCTTACAAAAAGTTTAAAAAAATATTTCATCAGGCTGGGAATTCAACTCCGGAGCTTAGGTTTCCGAAACGAGATTCTTTTCTCTACACTAAAACGGTTCTCGTGTGCCTGCTTCAACAAATTCATGTTGTAATCCCAACACATAAGATGGAAAATCATCACAAAATAACTTTTCCGGTGTCGGTATGAGAAAATCCTCTTGAAGTAATTGTGTACGGAGAAAGGAAAGAAAAAATAAGAAGTAAACTTTGGAGCCATTTTTGAGAAACACTTGAAAATGTCCTTGGGCAGTACCTCCAAAGATTTTAAGATGTTTCAAATTTGTGAGGCCTAGAGTAAAGCGATGGCGAAATGTAGTTTAAAAAGTGTGGAAGGTTTATACGCTTGTGTTGTTCATAGATGGACAGAGCATTGGACAGTCGAACAGTTGCAGCAAACACTCCAACAATCGAACTGTGAAACAATGAGACTGATGGACAGTCGCAGAGACGGATAGTCAGGCAGATGAGCGCGATTTGGGAAAAAAATACTTTTTCGCATCAAGAACCCTCAAATATGTATATAATAAAGGTAAAAGTCTCTATATCAATTTTTGTAGCATTACAATACTTCCACTATATTACATATATAAGAAAGTAAAAATCCAGAAGCCGTTAGATCACAACATGTGCGTCGACCAGATTTATTAAATATTGTATTATTAAGGAAAACTGAAGGATCTAACAGGAAAAAATATTTTCAAAATGAAAAATGATGTGTAAAGTGATACTGCCTAGAACGGTTTTAAACTGCAAATTTTAGTGAATTATAAATTATGAGAATTTACCATATTTCATTAGATTTAATTAGAATTTTAGGACATGAGAATCATTACTGCATTTAAAACGTTGTTAGACAGAATTTCACGTCGATAAAGGAATTATAATCACTGCCGTACTAAAAGGCACAAACAAATTTAAATTTGAGAGGTCAGGTTTTGCTCTAATCCTGCTCTGTAGGGCCGCAGGTGCGAAATATGTTGAAGTTTGGCGTAACTGTCTTCTACTGTTTTCATTCAGCCAACACTCATCAAACACACAAGATACATGTAATACGAGAGATAATAAAGTGCAATTTGTGTAGCATGAATATAATCGTCATTAAAGAAAGATAAAGTATACATCCATGACAAGTAATAAAACGAAAAATAAAATATCAATAGAATGGATTTAAAATACTATATGAATCAGATAATTAGACTTCAAAACGATGTTGAAATACTAGCAAAAATGAACCTTCTCTGTAATGTATAAATGATCTGGCGCCTTCACTTTTTGTTCCCTATTCAACCGACGACTATTCTGTATTGGTTTCCTCTCATTTCACGGGAACTGCCTACAGGAATTCTGCACAATTCGAATTCTCTGTGATTTGTTTCAGGCCAGCGATAACGTTCAATTTAACGCATGTCCAAAATAAAATCGGGTCGAAATCACGTCAATGCACAAGCATGAGAACGAGAGAATCGTTCTTTACAAACGTCATCATGACGTTTCTCTTACAGCAACAATACATTTGAATAAACCAGCACATTCCCACTGCAACGTATATATGTGACACTACGTTCAATATTTTCTTTCCTTTTTTGCAATCACTGCGGAGAACGTAAAGTGTAGAATCCCTCTCATTCAAATGTCAGAGTAATAATCCAGGGGGCAATAAATCTTGCATCCCAGCAGACAATAAAGTTAATTGAAGCAGAAAATGGCACTTGAATAGCCCAGCTTTTCTTTTTACAACGAAATGCGACTAAATAATAAACATGATATTAGCCTGGGTTTTGATAAGTCCATTTCTTTTCTAGCACCAATAATTTGGAAATGCGATACTTTCATCTCCTATACACCAATGATGTATCTGGTTTTTCATCACGTCATTGCTACACGGACATTCACAAGCTCATTCACGAGTCAGAAATTTTATAATAACGCTTGAGAATGTGTCACAAAATACAGGAATGTCACAAATATGTACTAATGTTATCTTAAAGGCATTAGTGACTTCAGTCACGTGAATGGTTGCTGTATGAGGTCATCAAACATTAAAGCAATTACTACACATAACATCTTGAAAGAAAAAAGATTTCTAGAAAGTTACACTTTTAAAGGAAATTATGAAATAGGAAGTATCTAAAAACGCGACTTATTGGTTCTCAAATAAATACATATCGGCGGTTCTCAGGCAATAACCTTAGTTAAAAAAGTGATATCATTCACCGCATTTTTGGGCGCCAGAAACATAATGAGTACCAACTCAACGATGCCAGCTAATACACCTCAGACAGAACATAAAGTAATCTCAGGGAGGAGGGACACAAAATACTGTAACATACTACATTTGTGAATAAAGTATTATCCAGTACTTTCGATTAAAAAAATCAAAAATTCGGAAAGATTAGATAATTCTAAACAACCTGTAGCAAGTAATTTGCCTCATCTTCTGAGTCAATGACCCCCCAAAGAACTGTGGGCAATAAAGTAACTCAAATTATCGTTCTCCATGTTCTCACGGCAGGAAGTAGATTCCTTCACAAAGGACGCGTTGATAATAGTCAAAACATATGGCAGATTTGCGTTTACAAATAGTTTTTATTACATTGGAGCGAATTTTTCTTAGCAATGCTTGCCAAAAATGCTCATTTCCATCTGCATTCAGAATTTAACTTGTGTACGGGTTAGGTTAGGAATACCAGAATTTCAGAAAACGCGCACAGAATACACTTCTTCTTATAGTATGTTCACACTCAGGTTTTAACTGTTTCTAGCTTTAAATAAATAAATAAAAACTTAGAAAATAATCTCGAAATCACAGGAAGGCCCATTCTACATAAACATTAGAAAGGTAGTTTTTTGCTATTCAATTGTAAAAAGTGAATGAATGTTTCGAAACCCTATAAATTGTAACTTTTGTTATATGATATCCTCCCATATCCTCGTTTAGGAAGAAGTCACTTAATTAGTATTTCTAGACTAAAAATCGCACCCATATGAATTAACACATGCAGCGTAGAAACGTTGAAATTTAGTTTAACCTAGACTAAAAAATAAATGTAAAACGTTTATACTTGAATTTCTGTGAGGCAAACGGTTCAACTCAACGTCGTCGTCGTCGTTGTTTTTGTTGTTGTTGTTGTTGTTGTTGTTGTGAAATAGTATAATATCAATGTATAGATCGGAGAAACTCGAGGAAAGTACACATCAGAGCACGTGTTCAATAGAATTCTCCTTCAGAAAGCGTCTGAATTCAACCTAGAGTCGTACCTGGAGTCGAACATTCGCGAACTCTAGAACCTCACGGTGAGAGCCGTTTCAGAGAAGCGGCATTGAAGGTGAAATACTCGAGATTCAATTCAATTCAAATTAATAATATCTTATTTTACGTGACGAGGCTCAGGCCACCAACTGTCTCTTCCACCTGACCACATAAATTCCGCAACGCTCCATTCGCTATTTAACAGAGAAAGAAGGTTTCACTCGGGGACAAAACAGTCTATTTAAATTTATCGCAGAGGCTTCTTTGGGAATTGAGGATCTTTTACAGGCATTACATCTACAACATGGGACACCCGGCTTTAATTTTCCGAAGAAAGACATACGAAGGATTCTTCCGCCCTAAAAAATCCACTGCATAGAGTGGGTTTGAACCCGCAAACAAGACTTGTGATATCCGATCCACCGAAGCCACGAATACGGCTAGTAAACGACGGCCTAGAAGCCGTGTCTGTAGCACTGTCAGCGAACGTGATTTGTAGGTCGGCGGGGTCGAGAGGCGAGGCGCGGCGTCCCAGTGCAAGTCAGCGACGAGCAGTGCACGCATAGAGAAAGCAGCCCGCGGCGAGTCGGACTGTCTCTGGCGAGGACATGACGATGCGCCGGCCGCCGCAGCCGTTAAAAAAAAGAAAAGGAAAAACAGGAGGAATTATCGAGGGAGACGAAGAGGCAATGATGGATGGATATGACGAAAGGAACGGCGGCGTTGTCGGGGCCCCACCGCGCGCCGCCCGCGAACTGTCGACCCGGTGATAAGGCCGGGAGAAGGATGGGGCCGCCCCAGGGCCCCGGCGCGGCGCGGCGCGGCGCGGCGACCGTCCGGCCCCGTGCCGGCCCTGCACCCAAGGTACAGAGCGCCGGGCCCATCGTGCAAGGACGTGCGGGTGCTGTTGCGTAGCCTGACCGGCTTCAGACCACCAGTTTCATGCACCAGTCTGCGACACAATATTAGCGGGAATTTTAACACATTCAGATCGTAGCCTCAGCGCGACTTTTGGGAGTCATATCTTCTAAACTAATTAGCATAAGAGTAAAATTCTTTTTTATTTTCAAGATTTTGGTTTGTTGGTTGGTTAGTGATCCCGGGCGAGTCAACAGCTTAGGTCATTAGTTCCGTCAGTGAAGTGCATATTCTTTCCTCGGGAAATGGCGGTGATCTTCCTCCGCTGGATAGCGAGATCCGGCGCCGACCTACCGTCGGCTAGCGGGGTTTCCCCCTAATCAGGACTCTCCCCCCAGCGGGGCACCGCCCCAGCAGGGACAAGCACTAAGCTCCCGACCGGTCTCCCGGATTATGTGGTAGTGTAGTGCATGTTAGTGTAAGTGTGTGTGTAAGGGGGGAGATAGGACAAGGAAGAGGAAGGAAAGATCGCGCGCGGTCCGTGGCCTGTTTGTTAGGGTACTGCTCCGGCATTCACCTGGTGTTGATCGGAGAAACTACGGAAAACTACCGATCAGAGCAGCCGGCCGCTAGAATTCTTCTCCAGACATCGACTGAATTCGACCTAGCTGAAAAGCTAGTGTCGAAAATCCTCAGCCGTCAGGACTCGAACCTAGGACCTCCCGGTCAGAGTCGCTGTAGTGACATCAGTTTTATTTTAAAGAAACCATCTTGTACTGTTATATGAAGTTCCAACTTTTATGTCTACATTAATAGCTTCAAATATTTTAAATACAAATAATAGAAGAAATTGAGTTAAAAAACCCGTTTAAACATGTTCATTTTAATTAAATTCTTGGGAATTCTGTAAACATTAGAACTTTATATAAAACATTTCATTAATGTCTATTGCACTAATGAAGAAAAAATATTTTTATTCTTAATAATTGGCCTCGGTGTGGTAATTTTGATGAGCGTCCCTTAGGCATCACTGCAGAGGGCAAGAACCTGTGTATTCCAAAGCTATTTAATAACACCTAAATTGCAGGAAACGAAATCTAACGGTGTTTTTAGGTACCTTATTGGTGTAGTAAGCTTCGTGAATAGTCAGCGAACGGAAAAATGACACAATAAAAAGAGATATACAGTATTAGTCACGCCGTCCGTAGATCCTTCACGCAGCCACCTGAATGTGTTAAATGTAGGATACCAAATAACCATCATCTCATTGTTACAATTCACTGAAACAGATTATGAATCATTTTTTTAAATATTGCCTCTTTTATTTAAACTACACCTTCAACGTGTTAATTTTGGTTGGTCACCATTTAAAAATTGTCAATTTATGCCACTTTAAAAATGTTTCTCACTGGCACTGCGCACTTGCCATGCCACACGGAGGCCAGTGACAGCGAAGGCTGCTCGGGTTTTTCAAATGAAGTGCGCGTGTTCTGGTCATGTGTTTCGTGACGTATCTGGCGTTGAACAGAACGAGCTAAAATCGGTTCGACGGAGCAGCACACCCATCTCTTAGCATCTTGGGTCGGCCTATGCTCTTCTAGGTCGGCAACCTTTCGAAACCGCTGGAATACGCATGTACTTAAAGTAGCCTAGGGGAAGAAGATACGCACACCTCCGCCAGAGAATTCGCGTCTCCGCCACAGCTGTCGACACGACAGGGGATAGTCTTACCAGGTCCGATTCTGCGTTTCCACGGGTGTTCAAGACTTCGAAATGGCGAGGACAGTGTAATTCTCCGAGATCACTCTCTTCATGCTCTTATCAATCATCCTCATATAAATCAAAGAGAAAGTCAGTTTTCGCAGTCGCGTACCTTGAGAGAAACTGTAGCTTCTCCTGGAAATTAGTGGCTTACAAATTCACAACATCTCTTGAGATAGACCTTGTCGTTATAGTATGGGTAGTAAGTATTGTAATCAGCTTCTGAGAACATGACTGCATGTGGATCGGGTTTTTCGTCCAGTTTCACTTGACCCATTGAGCAAACGGGTCCCTTTCTGTACTTCTGGACAATCAAAGCAGATTTACATAAAGTACACGATATTAAGGGCTTTTGCACGTTTGACGAATTCTTGCTCGACACGTCTCGAATTCCTATTGGAACGGAATATCAACCATCTAAGAATATGAGAAAGAAGAATGCTTCAAGTGTCCAACATATTACGTATTCTTTCACCGCTTGAGTTAAAACAATCACAAAAAATCAACATTTTTTACGAATTCTTTGCAACATTAATAATGTTATGTCAACATTGTTTTGAATGTTCAATAAATCTGCTGCCCCTTATTTCGTGTTTAGAAGGAGAACTCAGCTTCTGTCTTCCAATTCACGAACCTATGCAGTTTCCCAATTCCATAGGCCTGTATTTCCTCTTGACCATTTAACATTATTTCAAATAAGCTCCAAAAGAACTCATTGTTGATGAGCTCTTACAAGCATAATTACGACACAAGACTGTTGTGATGTATCTTTATATCAATATCTTATGTTCCAGTAATAAAACGAGAAAAGATAGCTGAGACAAAGAGATCCACAAGCTACGTCAGTCTTTTTACTTTGCCATGAAATGAATGTACATTTTAATTCTTCATTCAATGGTTCTTTAAACTCTGACAGGATCTTTATTGATATTTATAATTTTATAACACGAAAAGCACAAAAACGATGGCAACTTGGTGTATGGAGTAAAGCAACGTTATTTGTTCAGACGCAAACAACGGATTATCTCAGATTTTTCTTTATGTAATTACTGAAAAATAACGAGAAACGAAAACTCAATTAGTGATGCACCAAAAATGTTTTCATTCGGTATTCTTGAATGCGTATTAAAGCTTTACTTTTAACATTACTGAGTTAAGTCTTCCAAATTACCTATTAATTATTTTGTGTTGCTTTGAAATAATAAAATGTGAATATTAAAACTTAATGAATTTTCTATTTCGGGCATGAGTGAATAAATGTGTGTTCCACGTCATAAAATAAATGTCTATTTTAAAATACGATCTTTTTTAGGTAAGAAACACACTGCATCACAAATTTCGTATAGAATAAATAGCAGCTTATACGAATCGCTGCGTAGTCGTAAATCAATCTCTAGAAACGGGCAATGATAACTATGGCAATTTGCAATTTTGGTACGTAGTGAGAGCACCGAAGAACGAGACTTCACTCGTCTGAAACTGACTTCAATCGTCTGCAACTCGAATGATTTCGACAGTCATTGAATAGCATGCTGACGGGAGATGGTTTTGAATGCTGAGTCGCAAGTAAATTGTAAATTTCATGGTGGTTGTTGGCAATTTAAAAAAACTGGAAGATGGTGGCGCAATTCTGGCTTCGGGTTCAGGTTCAGCACGTTGACATACGTAAAGAAACATGTGCTAAGTCTTGGGTCTGAAAACTTTTGGCTTCTCTAGAGTATCGTGCTACAAGCCACCAAAATCTAGTATTCACATGTTTTTTTCGCGATTTAAGAAAAATTGGAGGGTATTGGCGCAATTTTGGCTTCTTATTCGGATTCAGCGCGTCGACATTCATAGAGAAACACATGTGAAGTCATTGGGTCTGACAACTTTTTACTTTATCGCCTTACGAATATTTTATTTTGTGTGTCTGTGCAATCTTTGTATGCGAGGAATAGTGAAGAGCATCGTGTCCCAAATTTCGTACTGGTTCCGTCAAAATAATCTAATAATAAATGAACGGAAACCGTGGCTATGGATTTTAACATTTCATATGCGATTACACTGATATTTCTTCAAACGAACAATAAACGCAAACTTTAGATTCAGGTTCAAAACGTCAACGTTTTAGAGCTATGAATTGAATCATTTTATAAATTAAACTAATATTTTAAGGAACTGAATTCAAAAATACTGCGTCCTTTTATGCTTTTAGAATTATCGTCTATCCAGTTACCATAATATGAGCTGCGTATTACCATACGTGTATTCCTGCTCGATATATGCATAATATTTTAGAAAAAATCACTTAATATTTTGAGGACATTCACAATTGACAGAAATAAAGTTTACTAAAATAAGAGGACAAAAGAGGACATAAGATTTTGAGTCTCAGTTATACATCACTAGTTCAAAGACAAACTTGGAAAGTATTGAAATTGGTATAAAATAAAAGGGAACGGACGTAAAACGAACGTGTATAAGGAAATAAACTAATATTAGACATCAAGCCAGAAACTAATTTTTTTTGTGAAATATAAGCAAACATTAAAATTAAAGCGACGATTATGAATGATAAAAAAAAGTGTGTAATTTATCACAATGCCAATACCTGAAAAAAGTACTTGGAAGAACAACAGCCGATTCGGCATACCATGGCTGCTCTGTATTTTATTGTATAGTTAGTAATATAGTAGCTTACTGACTGATTATCGAGCATGAGGGCATGCTGTGGCGTGATTTCATTGAGAAGATAAGTTGCAAAAGATTTTCGGAGTCTCAAACATCTATGAATAATTCACACGTATTGCGAAAGGAATTCATAGTATTTCTTTTTTTGCTCATTTCCACAGAAAACCTTTTTTCTTCACTTTTTACTCTCAATATGTGCATTATTCACCAAAAAATACGAGTATAAAATTAAGTTCTTCATATGATTCTATTCATATTTTGACAAAGCATTTAAGTGTTTAATAACAAAATATCACGAAAACTTGTGACGCCCTTGTTCATTAGAATATGCGACATAAGTAGACTTGAATTTACCTATAGAATTCTCACCATCAAACTTTGAAACCTATTTGCAGTGGCACACAATTTCAGTGTTTCCAAAACTTGAATTGCTTTAAACCAAAAGATCAGTTATGTTGCAGAAAATCTTCAAATTTTATGAAACTTTGAATGTCGTCTAAAACAGCAACGATTATTATTTAAGACAAACTCATCCTTGCATGCAAAGTTTGCGGAGGTGCTAAAAAATGCAATATACTACACATGTAGTACTTCAATTTCAGCGAAGCTCACTTTCAGTGAATATTACTGTTTCTATTACTTAATGAAGTACGGAAATGACAGAGAAAGTGTGTTTGCTTAAAAGATAGTATCGCCGTGGAACTATTTCCGCACTGTGTTTAACATATCAAACGAGAAACTGGTTCGACTTATCAGAACATAAAAGACGAATAATAATAAAAATACAGTGTTGAGGAATGGAGCAGTGATGAAACGTAACGAGCAACGTCTTAAATATTTTGAAACAAAGATTTACAAACGACAAAAAAGATGCTGAAGTCAAAACCAACAACTACATTCATTCCAGCAACGCGGTACTATAACTCTCCATGTATTATTTATTTTTAAGTTTAAATGAGGCAGTTGCTAAATGTGTCCCTCCGCCGGCATCGAACACACGCCTGCGACCTGCGACAGCTCGAGACTGCGCTTCATGTCATGACATCTCAATTCCGTAATAGGAAGGTAACCGCAGCCGCGTTGGGGGGGGAGAGGGACGATGGCGCCCGAGGCGGCGGCGGCGGCGGCGGCGGCGGCGGCGACGCCGACGCAACGCGGCGGGGCGGGCGCGTGGCACGGCCGTGCTCGGGCGTTGGCAACGCAGGCCGCTGCGGATCAGCGGGCGTCGTCGCCGCCGCAACTGCCATCACTGACGTCGCCGCCACCGCCGCCGCCGACACAGAACCACAGACGCCGCAGATAGACGTATCCACGGCGTCGAGACCGCCTCAATAGAATGTCATTCGCCATTCACGCGGCCACCGCTTCCGCCGTTAACCTATTGACGAGGCAAACGGCAACGCAGATATTAGCGGAAGGGGAGAAACGTCACCACCCTTCTCTCGTGTCGCCGTAACTTGCATTTCGTCACCGTTGCATCCCCTCTCTGTCTGTCTCTCTCTGTCTGTCTCTCTCTGTCTGTCTGTCTCTCTCTGTCTGTCTGTCTCTCTCTGTCTGTCTGTCTCTCTCTGTCTGTCTGTCTCTCTCTGTCTGTCTGTCTCTCTCTGTCTGTCTCTCTCTGTCTGTCTCTCTCTGTCTGTCTCTCTCTGTCTGTCTCTCTCTGTCTGTCTCTCTCTGTCTGTCTCTCTCTGTCTGTCTCTCTCTGTCTGTCTGTCTCTTTCTGTCTGTCTGTCTCTTTCTGTCTGTCTGTCTCTTTCTGTCTGTCTCTTTCTGTCTTTGTCTCTGTCTCTCTGTTTTTGTCTCTGTCTCTCTACCTTTATGTCTCTCTGCCTTTCTGTCTCGGTTTCTCTGTCTCGGTTTCTCTGTTTCTTTCTCGCTTCCTCTTTCTTTCTCTTTCTCGCTCTCTCTTTTTCTCTTTCTCTTTCTTCACATTCTCTAGATCCATGCTCATTCCTGTCCCGCCTTCGTCAAAATTACGATAACAGTGCCATTCTTACTTTCTGCTCAGTGCTGTCGGCATTTGTTGAAAACTGTTCCTTCACCATCCGTCATTTTCGCCAACACATTGACCTCGGCTGCCTCCGTCTCCGACCTCGTTCCTCTCAGCAGCGTCACTACGACGGCATCTTCATTATTAACTTTATTACATCGTTGCCATTTTCTGAGTCTCTTCTTCACCTCCTCCCAGACATTACGAACATTTCAATGCCAATCCATTCATTGTTACACCCCCGGCAGTCTTAGCCTCGGCATCGACCTTCCCCTCCGCCTCCACTTCCGGCGGCCTTCCCCTCCATCCCCGACCCTGCTACTATCCATGTTCACACATTCATTAATATACTTATCACCACGCCATTGGCGTTTGTCACAATCCTGTCTCTGTATTCCAATTCCGATAGAATTTAGTCACCATAGCTTGCAGTTATACCTTCGTATGCCCTCACTACGGACTTTCCATCAAGAGGGCAAGTGAAAGGAGAAGGCGGCAGGCGTAGCGACGCGGGCGTGAACAATTGAATGTTTCCAGTTCACAGGCACGTCAATTGCTTGGCCATTTGTTACACGAGTATAGTGCATACTACAGCAAGGAGATGGAGGTGTTGCTCCCCCGCTGGAATGTAAGATCCTGCACCGACCTACACGCCGGAGTCGGGATTTCCCCTTTAGGTTTGTCTCTCAGTGGGGTCCCTCTCAATCGGAATAAGCTCTACGCTCCATATTTATTTTACGATATGTTCATGTAAGTGTAAAATTCACAAAAGTGCACATTTAATATTTGCGGGTAAGGGGAGAGAAGGGAACAAAGATGAGGAAGGGAAGATCGCGCGCATTCCGTGAATCGTTGCTTTAGGGTACTGCTTTCAATACGTTACAATAATGAGTAATTATATTTATTGAACAAGTAAATATAAAATAAATAATCATAATTAATTAGTATACAAATACAAATTAATATAATCTCTTATAGACTTATCAAGACACTTGTACATTTTGATAGGGAACAGTAAGTGTGCAACATTGTCCCTATTGACGTTTAATGAGCTAATGTAGATGGATAAAAGTGTAGTGAATTATTAAACTATCTTTAGATGTATTTCTGAAGAAAGCAAATGAAAAATTATCAAATTAAGAGGAATTTAAGAATGCTAAAACGTAATAATTGGATTAATTAAAGACCAAATTTACTTTCGAATACATACGAGTGAGTGCAAGTGTGAATTTTGATCGTTTTCTGATTTGCATAATTGATAGCCACTTAAATGCATTCCATTGTGGAAGAGGAAAATTTTAAAATCTCACTACCTGAGTTATTAACACGAAATTAATTTACTTCAAGTCAGTGCAGAAACAGGTAAATATAAATAATGTGTGTGAAGCGAAAAAACAACAAATGTGAATATAATAATTTATTTACATTGAAAACACAAAGTTTCAATTTCTACCAGGACAACGGAGCGCTATGACATCTATGACATCAGTGACAAACGGACCACAGATCGCGCGCTATCTTTCATCTTTCTTTTGCTATCTTCACCCCTTACTTACCCACACTCCCACACTCCAATTCTCTACGCTACCATACATGTCGGTTGCTTTCAGACGCGAGCTTAGAACATGTCCCTGCTGGAGGGACATACATGGAGGGGGAAATCCTCCGCAACACGTGTAGGTCTGCGTCGGAACTCACCATCCAGTAGGAGAGGGACAACGCCACCTCCCACGGATAGAACATTCACTACACTCCGGCACTAATGATCATAGCAGTTGACTTGCCGAGAAATAACTATCAACCAAACGGTTTCGAAGACAAATGCTGTGTCCAACTTTGCTGGTCAACCTGTGTAGCAAATGTTGAAAATCACGGACACCGACGCGGGGGCGGAGGCAGGGGTGGGGGCAGGGGCGGGGCCGGGTTCCGGGGCCCGAGGGCGGGACGAAGCGCCCACGCAGCTCGCGTGCATACGGCGCTGCGCCAGCCGATGCTCCGCGATGTGTTTGTGCAAGGCCCTACGTCGCCGCCCCACACGCCCCAACGCGCACTGCGCCGCAGGCCAGCGCCGCCCGCCGCCCGCCGCCCGCCGCCCGCCGCCCGCCGCCCGCCGCCCGCCGCCCGCTTTGTGCAATGTTGTCGCTTCTGGGGAGCGACCCCAGCGGTGGAGGTGTAACATACTCCCGCAGGAGGGAATGTTCTGTAAGTTCACGGCTTTCAGATACACGCAGCAGCGCGAACAGCAACTAGAATCTGGATCAGCTGCAGTTCGATTATATAATCTGTTTGTTTTGTTTTCAATTTAATTTTCGACTTATGCGCTGGTGCGAAACTAGTGAATGATCACAGGCAAACGATATTCACCATTACTAATATATTTTATAGCAGATAAATATATTATTTTTTATACATGATAATTCGATCTCACTTTTGTAATTGAGGAGTCTTAAAAACATACCAACTCGGAAGCCGCATATCATATTAACAAATCAATTTTACTTTCTCGTCATACTACGTTCTTATGTAGTAAAGAGAAATTAATGTAATGCTGCTGCGGAAATCGGCGATTTTTTTAAAAATTCTCCTCTCATTGGATACTGGTTACGAAAAAGTTTATAAATCTTGTTCCCATGTGTAGTAAAGTCCTTGTAATAACTTCCTTTAACATGCATAGTCAGAATACATGTTTCGTGTGTTCTTGATACCGACAAATCAATTGACGGCACAACGTTACCTGGCAATCTGTAATTAACGCTAGCGCCTAAACCTTTCCAACTATTTTCTCAAAATTTTCCGAGTTTCACAAAAATTGCTTTAACTTTTTTATTACACTTTGTTCTCGGATGGCGTAAAGGACGCATAGAAAATGGATAAGTATCATTTTCGTTGAAATCTCCGAATTTTCGAAAATTGCAAAACTTTACAATTTGTTTGGCAATTTTCTACAACTACAACTTTGAAGACAGAATTTTTTCCATCTTGAATTCTGTTCTTCAAATACTGATCTTGAAATACGGCCAGTACAATATTTCGAAAATGTAAGTAGTTTTGGCTTCTATTTTGCGTGAAATATAAGCAAAATGTAAACAATTATTCTCTCAAAAAACGGCCGCAATTTTTTATTATGTTTTCCTTCATTTGTATCAAATGAGTGTAAAAATGTAAAAATGTAAAAATGGTTCTGGTCCGCTTTCGGGCGATCTCTATATTTTCGAAAACGGCAAAAAAATAACATTGCCAAATTTCGCACCAGAGCAAATCATGGTGATTGAATGGGCAAACAAATCAATATCCTCTTCGAATTTAGACGCATCATTCACATACAGAGCCATATTTATCAATCATGAGCTCATTGTAAATCTAGCTCTAATATACAATTACGAAAAGAACAATAAGGACGATGTGCATACCCAGGAACTAATCCCCACCGATCCAAACCAATCTCAATAATCCTATACAATTCAGAATATAAGCTTCCACAAATTTCATTTACATTATCAGATCCTTCAGTTCTCAGAATACACAATCAATCAGAATGAAAAATTTTCTGATTTATAACATTTAAATTTGTTTTCCGATAATTGAAACGCACAGAATTCAACGACTGGCTAAAGTTTCTCTCGTTATAATTCTCATTGACAGCAAAATGAATCATAAGTGGTGGATGATGGGCATCTACAATATTAACCGGATTACGTTGCGCAGAAACTTTACGTACAAAATTGTAAAAATAGACAAACGAAACAAAACAAGAAGTAATAACATTATTACACTTCCTTATAATATTATTTTGTTCAAATTATAGAACTTAACTGCATCTTCCGAAAGCTGCTTCTACAACTATTAGAAAAAAGATTTATTTTTACTATTTCCAAACTTCCAGAATTTAATTTTACTATAAGATTTAGTGGAGTTGATTAGCAGCTAATACACCTAAACATCTCTTGTGAGGTCTATTACAACGTATCTTATCATCACATTCGAAATCTATAACTTGGGAGAAATTAATATATCAATCAATAATAATTAATCAATCAATATGATAATCTGTAATATCCGTTACAAATAACGATGACAGTTTACAATGCTGCGAGATTTGTGATTCACTCTATCCTGAAATTTCTTTATTCTTTTTACGTTACTGTCATTATTAGTTTAATTAGTGTTGGATACACAAATAAGCCTTGAAAGGGCTAATAACGCTGTCTTTATTATTAATAACATATATATATATATATATATATATATATATATATATATATATTAGGTGAAAGCCGTACTATTTTGTTTTACGTTACATAAATGAAACCAATAAAATAAAATATATTTTACTAAATTATCCACAGTACGAATAGTTTTGCTACGACGATACATATATTAAACAAAACACATTTATTGTTATTATTATCTTGATTATCATCATATCATTATTACATGGTTATGATTGAGTTGTCTAAAGAGTTTCTGTTAGAAGTTAGGGCCTCTTTAAGGATTCTTGAGAAAGAAATATTGTAAAAGAAAATCACAAGGAGAGACATTAATTATTATTGTTTCCTCTGCTCTGGTCGTAATTTTTTATAACCTGCTGCAATTTGACCTCATATTGACGCATCGCCAACCATTGATTACAATCTTCTCTGCCGTTTGAACTGCCGAAACTACATCTCTCTCATTACCACCGTCACCACCTTACCCACTAGAGCTCCGCTACCCCGCCCCACCCTGCTTCGCCCCGCTCTTCTTCCCCACGCTCTGCTTTGCGCCGATCCGCTCCGCTCCGCCTTGCCCCTCCAGACCAGCCCAGCACCGCCCCGCCCCGCCGCGCCTTTCCCCGCCTAACCCCGCTAGGCCCGCCTAGCCCCGCCCTGCCCCGCTACCCCCGTGCCGAGCACCCTATCCATCCGCGCCACCTCCCAGCGCCGCCCCGCCCCGTCCCACTTCGCTCCTGAGCTTGGTGCCGTGTTGGCGGCGGAGGCGGTGGCGGTGGCGACGAGGGTTTCGCGTGCGCCCCACGCCCTCCAGGGCGTGTCGGCGGCGGCCGCGGCGTCGCACTCAGACAAAGGAGTTGCGAACCCAACTTGCGCCACTTCACCTCCGGTATTTCGCCTCAGGCGTTCGGCCCTTGAGCGAGCCCCAGCCCACATCCCCGCCTCTGCCAAGCAGGTCGCGGGCGGGCGGGCTCGGGATTGTTATCAGTCGTTTAGAGGGTCCACCCTCGAGAAATCGAGATCGCAATGAGTGGTGCCATCACGCGCGTCGTTTCTGGGAAATGATGCTCCTCATTACTGCGATCCGTCCGCTGGCCCGTCGTTACGAATTTAAACTCCGCTCACTACGCCAGGGGACTTAGTGAGAAACATATTCAGACTTCATGTTTCTGCCCCTCAATGAAACTTGCAAGCTCTTTCCATAGCTTAATTTCATCTTTTACGAGTAGAACTAGCTCTCTTTGCTCTATAAAATGTATAAATTTACAAATTAATATACATATATAATTATTATAATATATTAAAATAATAATTTTTAATTGTTAATATGATATAAAATAATGCATAAATTATAATTATTAATATTTAATAATGTAATAAAATTAATATTAATTAATGTAATCGGTATTTCTTCGGTTGGGAAAATGAAGAGCACTGTCTAGAACAATATTCTTCTCACATTTAAGAATATTTCTTATAAAATGTATTATAATGAGAAGAAAATCATACTTTCATAAAATCTGTCAAAATTGGCTTGGAAATTTTACCATTACTAATGACTCCACGATTTTTGCAAGGATTTTCAAAACTGGTGAATCAATGAAAAATCATCAACCTACAAATAATTTTATTTTGTTTCTCTTACCGCATTTCCTTAACATGCCGACCTGGATGGCCGAGGTGGCTAAGAGCGAGTACCGACTCAGCGCTTCGGTCCGAAGGGTCGCGGGTTCGAGTCCCGCCTTGGGCATGGCTGTTTGTCTCTTGACTGTGTGTGTTGTCGCGGAGGGCCTCGCGTTCTGCTGACCCCAGATCAGAGGAGCCCGCAAGAGTGTTTGTCTAGTGTATGGTCAAATATGCGTCCCTTCGGGACGTAAAGGGCAACCAGCTGTCGGCTGGATAAAAGCCCCAGGGAAAAAGAAATTTCCTTAACATGACTCCAAGAAAGCTATGCTAACTTCTTCTTTTGGGATGTATTAAAATTTTCTAAGGACAACTACAAAAACATTGATATTTTGGTTACTCCTCGCAAGATACACGGACTATTGTGAATATTCAAATAAGGATTGTAAATAAATTGTCAAAAATTACATCTAATGTATTTGGCAACGAATGAAAATTGAATAAATATTTACATACCGAGTTATATTACAATTCGATATATATATATATATATATATATATATATATATATATATATATATATATATATATATATATATATATATATATATATAATGCAGAAATCATCTGAAAATGAAGTGATTATAATTTGACTTTTGTGACACATTGATTCTACTGTTGCAAATTATCAGTGACCCAATGTCCCCTGATTAAGAAATATTGATTTCGACGGTAAAATGGATACTGTTTTTATCCGATATACGGAGACGCACTTCTCATGCCCGTATTCGATCTAGAAATCATTTCTATCATGAAGAAAAAACGCGCCTCGAAAATAGTTTAGTGCGGTACACAAGTTTACTTAATTACTTAGTCTAGGCGTTCACAATAAATGGACATTAGTGAAAACAGGAAATCAAACATAAATTGACTACATGTTGTTAAAAAGAGACAAAAGAGTAATGAGTCAAAAAATTCATTCTATTTTTTAGCATTTCTTCATCAGCGCACCTAGAATATTATTCTCATTCTTCATGAATTTTTAACTGATAGTCTGGTAAAAATTGGATTTGAGTTCCGATTACACCTCGTATTCAGAGAAAGTTGCGGTGTGTGATAGACTGTTTCAATGCCGCGAGAAAATGATTGCTTATACTTGATTGTTTTAGGTAGGGGCCATTCAAAATATTCCTTTCACAAAAATTCATTTTTCCCCGTTTATGTTGTAATATCTTATAACACTAACAACCCCTGAGATTAACGTTTCATTCCAACCCTTGCTCTCTTCCTGGATTAAACAAAAGTAACTGCATTAAAAATTGGATACATTTCACAAATATTTTAAAACAATAAATATTTCAAATTCTAACACAAGTTACACTTTGGAATAGTAGTATCGTTCGTTTCTAGTTTGAAATAAATAATATAATAATTATTACAAGGGTCGCGAAGTGTTCATTTTGATCAACCATTTCCCTGTCGCTTGTTTTGTCGCAATTATGGAAATCTCCTTTCTCGCTAAAGCAAATGCATTTTTTGAATGCCCTTTTCTCAATTAGGAGTTATTTACGAAACATCTGCCGCTAATTTAGTATACAACAAATTCAATCAAATATTAATATTACACATATCACCTACATGCAAAACAACTTCATAAAAATATACTGAAAAGGTAAATTTAATTTTCCTAATTATTTTGGGGGTAGTATTATAAAAATGAACGTTGTCGATAATATCAAACGTAGAAGATGCACAACTCTAATGATGTGATCAAATATATTTCAGTGATCAAATATATTTCAGAGGAGGTCCTTGAATTATAGATTACATTAAATACAATTAATAAGTGTACTAGAATATTATTCGTCAACGTGTATTTTTCATATAGGAGAAACCGTGTCAGGCATAGTACTGACAACAGCACTTTCTCATAAATTTACAATAGATTTGGTTGGTTGGTTAGTGATTCCAGGCGCGTCAACAGCTTAGGTTATTAGCCCCCTTAGTATAGTGCATGTTTTGCCTCGGGAGATGGCACCAGCGGGGCACCGCTCCAGCCGGGACAAACTCTAAGCTCCCCACCGGTCACACGGAATATGTGGTAGTGTAAGGCATGTTAGTGTAAGGGAGTGTGTGTGTGTGTGTGTCTACGAGGAGAGGATAGGACAAGGAAGAGGAAGGAAAGATCGCGCGCGGTCCGTGGCCCGTTTTTTAGGGTACTCCTCCGGCATTCGCCTGGTGTTGATGGGAGAAACCACGGAAAAGTACCGATCAGAGCAGCGGGCCGCTAGAATTCTCCCCCAGACAATGACTGAATTCGACCTAGCTGTAAAGTTAGTATCGAAAATATTGCCGTCAGGACTCGAACCTAGGACCTCCCGGTCAGTGGCGCTGCAGTGACATCAGTTGATGCACTGAGCTACCGCTCCGGGTTTTACAATAAAAAATAATGTTTAGATGTGACTATTTTTTGAAATAGTGTAGTAGTGGCTTACTATGATGCCAGAATTATTTCAATAAAACGTCCTTCACATCTTGTCTACTTTTTTACTTTAATTCAGTACCAACATCACCATTAAAGCAAATAGAGCATTATGAACCCAAGGAAAACTATCTTTTTCCAAGTATGAACGAAACACATTAAAAAGAAAAGCTAAGTACTTTCTCATTAAAACCATCAATTGGTTCTTCTCTCAGAAAGAAGTGGCCAACCCGCACTTCAGCCAGGTAGGGAGCAGTTTTTTTCTTCATTCATTACTTGTTTGAGTTGAACATAGATCAGTTTACACTCTTTCACACACACATATATATATATATATATATATATATATATATATATATATATATATATAGTTGAATATAAATGATTATGCTTAACCTAGTTCTATTATTGCAACTACATTGGGGTAGATTACTCATGAGAGTACCTACAGTTCACAATTGCTTGAATTTTTTTTAGGAAGGAATCGAACGGGTATCTGTTGTCTATTCTGGTTTGTGTGTTGTACGCTGAGGCTAAATTGTATTGTTGTAGTTGATCTATTGAGTTTATGTCGGAGTAGAAATTCTTTGGCAGGTGGCAGGGAGCGGGGCTGCCTTGAGGGCGCGGCGTCCGTCGGGCGGGTGGACAGCGGCGGGCGCCCGCGTCGGCGAGGACCTCTGCGCGCGCCGGCCAATCGCCGCCTGGGCCAGCCTCCCTCCAGCGCACGCGGCGCGCACGGGAGTGCCAAATTAATCTACAATTCATCACCCAATTGCATAATTGATTATCTGTAATAGCCCACAACAATCTGAAACGGGCGCGTGGGCCACGCGCTAATGCAGGGTGTTACGAGGAAGCAGGAAGCGGCGGAATGGACTGCCCTTCGCGCGTTGTGTGGGGCGGCGCTGAGGCCCCCGGCTCCCTGGAGACTCGCCGCTTGCGCGTCACAAACACGCGCTTGCAAAAGCGACCGCAGCAGTCAAGCGTTTTACGAACCTACTTTAGAGTCATTACTGTTCACAGATTCGCAATTCAATAGGCTATTTCGAAAAGGACACCTCTCCATTAGCTGCTCGGTGCGCGCTCCTTGTTGGAAAATGTCTCGTCTCCGGGAAAGTGGCCTGAACGAAGTAAACGGGCAACCGCACCTGCTTAGATTAGATTAACGAACAGAGAATTTGGGATGTTTGCACATAAAACAAAGCAAAATGAATAATTAGAATCAAATGGTGAGTTTAAATGGTGACATTTAAATATCAGGGCATTGCGTGATATTATATTAAATAAATTTATGCATTAAGTTTTTGATTCATTTTCAATGCGATTTCATAATTGGATATTTGTTTCTAACAATAAAATTCTCAATATTATTCATAATTACTTTCCAGGACAAAGCACTGGATAGGTACATAGAAGTAATCTTCTACAATAAAACAATTATTATTTTCCAATACAATTTTCCGACTTATAATTTTCGAATCTAATTACAATAAAAAATATTATTTTTATTGGAGAAGATTACTTTTATTTACATATCCATATGGATTTCCACAAGATTTTTGCTGTAACCCCGATTTTATTTTAACGAAGAATGTTTACCTTATTAAAATTAGCATTAATAATAGTTTACGACCAATACGAGAACACGTGTGTTTTCATAAGTAATTATTGAAAGGTTTCGACATGAATTCTGTTTCGTTTATTTGGATAATTCTCACATTAATTGTAAATACAATGGAAAAATATATAATAACAACAAATACATTAGCAATCCAATTCGTACAAAAACAATATATATCCTTGTTTGTATCATTAACTTTGACTTTCTCACAGTATTAACTTTGAATTTCCAAACAAGAGTACAACATTTTCACACGATGCAGAAATTATATTCATTCTTCGTTATGTTCTTTGTAAATTCTTTCTCGTTATGTTTCTGAAGAATTCTTAATTCCGTGCATCGTTGCGAACTGGATGAAATTTGTGAGAAACGATAAGAAACTTCACTTAAAGAAGAAACCGGAACTGCTCTCAACTGTTTCACTTTGCAAGGTTTCATGGAGTACTTCGTAAACATTCATTGGCCTCCCTCTTCCCTCAAATATTTTCACTTAGGCAAAGTTCTTCGTTACCGGAAAGTATCCTTGGCGCCTTAAGAAGCAATTTCAGGAGAAAATGACGCAATTTTTACGTCAAGTTGTGGAGTGATACTGTATATGTTCATTCCAGAAAAAAAAAAAAACTTATGGGAGACATTAATGAAAGAATTATCAGTCAATCGAAAATATTAGCGTACGGATAAAAATATGAATTTATTAAGCAAAGTTTAATATTTAAAATTAATCGCAAGATTAAATAATTTTCAAACAAGGGAAAAATAATTATAATTGTGCACATACATTCCTAAATAGACGTATAATTAGTGGTGTTATAACAGCACATGCGTGTCATAATTCACTGTATGGGACCCAAATTTTATAAAACCTTGAAAGAAAAAAATTGAAGGCGTTTATGAGAAAATCTTGTTTAGGTTTCTTCGTAAATTGTCAAGATTCAATTCAAAATTACACGATAACTACCCACATTTTGTAACTAATGGTGCACAGGCTTTCTCGTAGTAAAGTTTTCTGATTTACTTGGTGTGGACTGCCTTTACGGTCTTGATCCATCCTCTTGCAAGCTACCATCTATCGTCACGCATAGTACATTTTTTTACATTTTCTCAATTTTTCCTAATAGCATAACGGCAATATTATTTTTAAGAAGAGTAAAACCTCGACATAAATAGCAATTTCCATTGAAAAATTTGGGGTAGTTTTTTGGAAATGGCGTTTACGCATTTCTTCAAATTCGAAATTTGAAGCTCTTTTTCATACAAAATATTTGCGTTTTTGAAAAACTTCTTTTAAAGTCATTTGAGGCACTTTAACTCAAAAATGCAATAGTGTTTACAGATCTCTGAAAATATGCATATTAACTGCCTGAGAGATATTTAAAAATTACATTTGTGTAATTTTTGAGAAAAAACAAAAGAATACACCAAAATGAACTTTATGTCATTTGTAATAGTGCAATTAGCACTACCCGTCAGAAAAGTTTGAAGAAACATTGTGGAGCCATTTTTGAAAAAATGGCGTTTGAGCGTTTCTGAAAATGCGGGATTTTGAGCTCATTTGAACAGAAAACTGTTGGGTTTTCGAGAAACTTTATGTGAAATTATTTAAAGCATATGTACTCATAGATACAATAATGTAAACAAATTGCCGCTATTATAAATATTAACGACGAAAACAAAATAATAGATCAATATAGCGTTTATATCATCTTACAGAGTGCATTTCGCACGGACGAACGAAGAGAGTGGGGAGATACTTAAAAAACTTATTCGATACAATCAGGTACACTTAATACGTGTTTTCCGTTAAAATTTGCTCATTGATTTTTTACACCAATGAATGAATTTCTTATCACTACATACGAGAAAGCAACAATGTATACTTTAATTTCTTCCAAACAGTTAAAGAATTCTTTATTTTTACTGAAATGTTAGTTTTTATGTCTATTATTTTTGTCTGTTCCATAAACTTACAGAAAGTACATTATTACCCCAACATATTAGATAATCGGAAAATATGAAATTGGAATATATTTAATGACAGTAAAAATATTTTTTCTACAGTAAACACTAAAACACTGATAATACTTCAGAAAAGTAAGCAACTTGTCGTAAGTGAAATACTATACACAATGAGACATCAGAATAGAAAGTGGAAATCAGTCGTATATCGTGTGATGCAAGGTTATCGAGAATAACCCGCTTGGAGGCACGCGCTTATCACGAGTTAATGTGAACATGGTATTTTTAATTAACAGTGCCACCGTTTATTTGTCTGTAATTTTGTATTTATACATCATTCTTCGTCTTATCTCTGATTCATACATGCTTAAACCAGTCCAGTTGCTCGATACAATTACGTGTGAAATAAATTACTGCTACACCTTTTTCAGTACCCAGGGAATTAAGAAAATAATAATTGACTTATAATAACCAATTTTTCGTAAGAATTTTTATATCCGTAATGTAGTAGCTTTGCAAATAATTCCCCTTTGTTCCTATGCTTGTAATGTCTAAGCAGACTGGACAGTCCAGACAGACCAGACGTACCCGACACACCAGACCAAGTAGACCAAACAGATAAACAGATATTTACGAAAAGAATCAAAACCCTATTATAGAAGTGTCATTGTCAAACATGTTAAACTCTTCTTTTAGATAAGTCAGATAATTGTTTTTATGGGAGGTATTTAATAGGAAGGGTAGGTGGGTCGAAGAGAGGAAGGTAAGAAGGAAAGATGAGTGGGAGAGGAAGTGAGGTTGGGAGGAAGGAAGGTCATGGGAAGAAGAAAGAAAGGGAAGGGGAAGGGAAAAATGAAAGAACTGTAACTAGGAACGAAATGGAACAGAAAGATCTCTCTTGCTTCTTCCTGGCTCCAGGTTCGAACATCGCTGTTTTCACTTAGTTGTGAACTGAAGTGTATTCAGCAGGCTAACGTGTATATGTAACGTGTAAAAGAAATAGTTCTTAACACCGGTAATCTGACGGGGAGTTGGAATAAAGATCGAAAAAATGTATGAACCCATCACTCTATTTACATAAAACAAAATTACAGTACAAACCGCGGATCTTCGATGTAGACATGCAATGTCATGTAATTAAAATTTCACCAATATTGCAAGACCTCTTTAGTTTTCTCAACTCTTCAGAGTTCATATCTTACTATATATTACTATCTTACTATGTTATCTTACTTCTATATTTTCGACTTCGAATCATTGTTAATTTATTGTTACACGTGACATTTTAAGAAAACAAAACATCTATTCCATTTATAATTGCCATGGTTTTAATTTCTAAAAAAAAATATTTTAGATATTCAGCACCAATAGGAGGGATAAAAAAGGATATTTATCGGAAACTAGAAAAAAATTCAGAAAGTATTAATGCCGGAGTAAAATATTGAGGAGAATCATGACTAAGTTTATAATGAATTCGATTTTTATTGCATTTTACTGATTTAAATTTGCATATGTGTACACTGTGTGTACACGTGTTTATTCATTTTATAAATGACTATTTTTGAAAATTATGAAAATTAATTTAACACACATTTGTCATTAATTCTAACCCAGATGTTTAAAAAATGTAGACAAAAACTACTTTAATAAAATATTCTAGTAATGATCTGATTAATATTACAGTTTTCAAACGCCATAATTTACAGAAAACTTATCTATTTTTTGTTATCACATTGTTCTTTAATTAGACATTTTTTGTTGAATTT
>BLKR01009250.1:0-60000 GCA_011170035.1 Teleogryllus occipitalis
AAATTTAATTTTACAGAGACCGTTTTTATTAAGATATAATGAAGATTAAACTGAAAACAAACTAAAAGTATTATTATTATTATTATTATTATTATTATTATTATTATTATTATTATTATTATTATTATTATTATTATTGGTGAATTCTCCCGACAAATGGAAGACGTTAAGCAAGTAACTCGATCAATTTTTCTTTGAGTTCTTCTTGTTGATCCAATAGGCTTTCATTCTTTCCGAGAAGGCTCGTTTACGATCTTCTGACCATTTTGGTCTGTACTGTTTTTGTTTAGGTTGCTCTGACATAACTTCCCATTTGTCTACTTTGTGTCTGAAGGTGTCTCTTTCTAAAATGTCTGCTGGTCTTATGTTTGCGTTTTTGAGGTCCTTTCGAATTTCATCTAGCCAAAGTGTAGAATTTTTAAGAGACGTTATATAATTTAGTATCCTTTTTGGCAGTCGATTTTCCGGTAGTCTGTTGAGATGACCAAATAATTTATTATTATTATTATTATTATTATTATTATTATTATTATTATTATTATTATTATTAAGAAGAAGAAGAAGAAGAAGAAGAAGAAGAAGAAGAAGAAATTAAAATACTCTGTCTGAAAGCCTGGGCGCCCACAGTAATCTCAAGAGGTCACAGCTTCTGGATTTTGCTAAATAAGTGAAGAGGGAAGCCTTACGCCCACGGTGTACGCCCCCTCTCCATGTGCAAAACACAAGAAAAGACGTACGAAAAACGAGGGCATCGGTCATCCTGATCGCGAGGTAGTCGGCTCGATGAAGATAGTGCCATTAGTGCACTCTTTCAGGCAGAACATGAACTACTGTGCCAGTTCTATTTTGGCACGGTCTCATCCATAAGAAACACAAAGAAACCAAAACAGCGGTCTTTATACAGCGATAAATGGACAAACACGGTTCCAATACGTAGGTGGTTCAGCGTTTTAGAAGGTCGACATTTAGTACTGCGCCCTATGCGTTTGACGAGAGCATTGATATAGCATCGAATGACTAAGAGCTCGCTCAAATGAATTACTATAAAGAAAAATATTTTGAAGAAACGATAATTCATACACACATTTGTAGTGAAAAATTTATTTTCCTTCCTTCTTGTAGGCGGTGCCGTGGCACACTGGCACTACACTACAAGCCGCCACTGTATTCATTTATTACTATAGTACTATACTTACGTTGACCATTAATAATATGATTATTCTAAGCATATTAGAATGATCGCAATGTTATGGTAAACTAAATTCCCACAAATACAGTAATTGGCTTTCTCAACGTTGACCCACAAGAGACGTGGGACTCAAGACAGCAAGTGTTTGTACAACCCTTAGTTTTCTTTAGAAGAAAGAGGTATTTGCCGGGCACTGCGATACAAAAAGAAACTCAGGGATTTCTCTTTTCAAAAGCCACGCTCACCTAATGCACCGCCCAATAACCGACAAACTTTCTCGCTTCTTCGCACCCGCGCGTTCCTAATCTACGAACCAATAACGCACGTCTATTCTCCCCCAATAAGGTCTCCTGGGCTCAGAAATTCCGAAGACGGTGGGCGGGCCGGAGTTGGGAGGCGGGGCAAGTGGAAGTCGGGCGGGCCGGAGCGAGAGCGGGCTGGGCGGGGCAGAGAGGGGCGGGGCGGAGCGGAGTGAGGCGAGACGAAGCGAGGCTAGGCGAGATAAGACGAGACGAAGCGAGGTGGGGCGGGGCGGGGCGGGGCGGTGCGGGGCGGGGCGGGGCGGGGCAAGGCGAGGCGAAGCGTGGGAGGTGCGGCGGGGGAGGGGTGAGGGAAGGAGGAGTGGTGCGGGGCTGGGTGGTGCTCTGTCTCGACCTCTTGGGACCCAGCGCACACACGTGTTTGCGGCTCCTCGCCCGCTGGGGCAGTGAGAGCTCGCAGAAGCTGCCGCAGGGGCAGTGGCGGAGGCGTGGAGCGGCTGTGGCGTGGGGGGGGAGGGGGCGGTATGTCCACGAACAACATAGGGGAGGAGGACGCGAGGTGTAGGCGTCAACGAAATGGCGCTGAGAGCAGGGAATGCGTCGCCTGGTTTCGCTCTCTTTCGTATGTTGACAAAAAGGAAGAAAAAATGTAACTTTGCTAGAAATTGTAAATTAGCCGTTTCAATTTTCGAACGCTACTTAAAACTAGTCATTCGAAATTTTTGCTTTAATTTGTTTTTCTTCCAACAAAAGCAATCACGCTTATAAAAATGGTGCACGGCCCATTTTTCTTAAACTTTAAAATTTGAAGTTAATTTTTCTATACGTCTTCCTGTAATTGAAACCAAGAAGGCAATTTTTCTTAATGATTTTTTTATTTAAACCAGGAGTACCCAACGGGGACGATATCGACCTTCTGGCAGTCGATAGAATTTTGAAGGGGTCAATCATCAAGTCGATTGGAGGTCTATAGCCGAATATGAATCGGCGATTGTTTGATATAATCAAGACCTCATTGATTACAAAACTATTAAATGAATTTGATAATTGTTTTCTGAAAGAAAGCATCAAAACATAATAATAAAATACAAATCCATGCCTCTTCTTTCGTATTCGTCGTTGATCATTAGGATCAGGGGCGTAGCTAGTCTGATGCAACCGGTGTACCGTACGTGTTCCTCGAAGTAAGAAGGGTCCTTGAAGGGTGAAGCAATTGCGTACTTAGGGTCCTTAAAAAGGACCCTAAGTACGCAATTGCTTACGACATTTAGAAAACTCAACATTATTTTAATGTATTTATAACGATATTCTTTTGCGGAAGAAAATACTCCCTGAAATACACCCTGGAAAAATGTTAGTTCACAATTTAAGAAAGCTCAAAATTTGGTAATCATTGCCTAAGAATCGGCTACTCAGAAGCGAAAGCGCCTTTGTTTATTGATCATATAGATATTTACGAAAATATTGGTGTACGGAATTGTCTTTAGACATTTATGAGCAATTCTTTGTCTACGATTATGAATCATATATTATATAGAGTAAAGTAATGGAGGTCGATGGAGTCAACAACTCCTTTAAAAGAGGTCGATGAACGAAAAATGTTGGGAATACCTGCTTTCAAACTATTTTGAGGTAATGTAAATGAAATCTCTGAATTTTTGAAAACTGCAAATGCATTTGTTTAAATTATTTTTTAAATGGTCGGGAAAGAAGTTTTTACGAGTGGGTCTGGTGGTGTGGTGATTATGTGTATGGTGTGTGGAACCTAATAAAGCGAGTTCGTGGAACATTTTTTTTACTGGTTGGAGACTCGTTTGTAGATTGAAGTGTTATTATAATACTGCCTAGCCGTTACGGAAAATGCAAAAAGTATGTACTACAATTGCAACACGACTTGTTAATTTATATTAAAATGATTCGTTTTTTATTGTGTGCATTCTGAATAATGATTTTTGATCATTCGCACTTCTCTGTTTAAAACTGTGCTTTACCCAGATGAAAAATTAATACTCGTAAATAAATATTGTCGTCATGTTAGATCCGCAAAATCGCAGCTGGATTAATGACTGACTTTGCAGAAGGAGCCCGAGCGTGACATAAAAAGGAATACTTCATTAGGAGCCTCTACCACAATTTAGATGCTGAAGGGTGTACGAGCGTAAAACTTCGGAGTTTGCTCGTTCGTGGTTGTTTTCCACGAACTCCTGTTGTGGTCATAAAATAACCAGTAGATAGATAAAACGTTAAAAGCATCTGACTCCTTGCGATTACACGCGTTTCTGGACGCAGAGACTATATTTTTCAATTACGCTTCTGGTTTTCAGTCCTCTCCGACGCACATGGAAGCATAAACGCAAGAAGGAGGTACGTCCAGATACTCACGATGTGTCATCCCTGCTTGCAGTTTTCAGAAGTGGAGTCGGAGGGGGTAACTTTCCCATTTTAAAATAGCTTTTGTTTAAGGAGCATTTTCTTTAATAATAATAAATACTGTAGCCAATATGTTACAACTTGCCAGGAATGTGGATTAGAGTGTCTAACACACACTAAATAGTTTGCACTCCTTTCAAAACAATATTATTTACTTTTTATTTTTTTAATAACTTACTAATTTTTAAATATTTTCTTGTTATATTCCTCTTAATATTTCTTAAAGTGAAGTACATGTTTTATTGAGAATGATTTTGTGTGAACGTAGTAAAATACCAGGCACATAATGATTTTAGAAATGAAAGAAAACGGGAGGGTGGTGGCGCAATTCTGGCTTCAGATTCGGATGCAGCGCCTCGACATTCATAGAGAAATATGTGTCAAGGCTTTGGTTATGACAACATTTTTTTGTGTGCCTGTGTAATTTAAATTTGCGGCTCTGAAAAGTTTCAACTTTCTTGGCTCGGGAGAAAATGTTCCTTATACAGTCGACTCCAGTTACAGTGAACTTCGGGGCACTAACATATTTGGTTCACTATATCCGAGGTAAACTATATCCGATGATGACAAAATTAAATAGAATTTCTCCACATTGATTTTATTAATATAGAGAGACCACAAAATTCATTAACAAAATGAACTGAAAATTTCAATATCTTTATTTATCCTTAAAAAAATAATTGTTTACAATTGTTTACTTCGTACATTTTTAATTAGTAATTTTTCTAGATTCTTCTCCAGAGTTCCTGCTCTTTCCACATTTGATTCTACCTTGCCTTCTGACTCTAAGTATCGTAATTCAGTCTTAACACCTTTCAATGCCTCTTGCACTGTTGGAACACCGTCCCACTCTCCGAAGACCCTTTTTACTGGCATAATAACATACGAGATTCAAATTAATTTGGTGGACTTATTTCCTACGTTCACTATAGCCGAGGTTCAGGTTTATTATAACCGAATCTTCTTATGCTTATTTGTATTGTAAGTGAAACGGGACCAGTGACTGAAGTTCACGATAACCGAGGGTTCACTATATCCGAGTTCACTCTAACCGGAGTCGATGGTATACATTTTAAAATATTGAACTTAAGGATAATGGCCTTCATAGTTTCCTATTACAATCTTGCTCCATGTGCAAGATTATCAATTATAACTTACTCCCGTCCAACTACACAAGTAAACTCGTGTAATTAAGAGTTTCCGTGATCATTTGTTCAATTTGAAATTCTACAACTGTTTAGACATGACACAAACAATAGAAATTCAAAAGATGTACAAGTTGAAACCTACGCAGAAGGCAACCGCAAACTGACAGTCATGCCCTCCGCCATTTGGGGTTTACTTCATATTTTAAACAAATCAACTAAGGGTAAACATAGGTAAATAAAATTCGGCGTGTTTCAAAGATAACATTACACAGGATATTTTAATGTAATGAAAACGAACATGAAATATTTGTAGCCTGAACCCTCTTCGGCTCAACTTAATTGCTACTGTAATAGAATGCCTAAGGTTTTTCTTCTCAACGGCATTTTTCCTGGTGTTAATTATTCTACCACATTCATGGTAGTAGCCGGTGTCTAAATTTCACGAATTCGCGATATACATACTATAACTGCACGTCTGAGAACACTGATCTGCTGCCTCTGCCTTGAAGTCACATTTTTGCTTGACCGGAGGTAAAGAGAATTTGCGTTAAATAAATCATTCCGTGTCGGCCGACTAGCGGAACTGAGAGAAGATCGAGCTGCAATTGTACACCCCTGGCTGTGCAAATCCCTTCCGGTGGTAGAGTGCACGGCATGTTCCACTTAGCGCATTGCGAGACCAAACACGCACGTACTCTGACATCCCTGGTAGAAGGGATGGGTGCTCCCTCACCCCCACCCTCCCAACGCGCAGAAGGGAAGTGGAAAGAACGTGGCCGAATTGATTGGCGCGGGTAATGGCCTGTTCATAAAGCTCTATCACAAAGCTTGAATCTGTTTGTAAACAGAAAAGGAGATAGGATATTCTCTCTTCAATATCGTTATTTTTACAATGTCATGCAAAGATCGTTGCGATAACGGAGATATTTTCAATGTGACAGATTATTTTACACTGCCGCTCGTGGAAGAAATAAATTTTCAACTCACGTTCCACGTAAGTGCGAAAGAAATGTTAATGGTTAAAATAAGTTACATGATAATTACTTGATATAACCCTATTTAACTGATTTTATGATTTATATCTGAACGTCCAGGCGAATATTCTGAACGACTAAACCAATTTTGCTGAGGTTGTCACTGAAATTTAATTATTTTTTCGGGTATAATTTAGATTACTGTCAGATTATATTCTGTTTAAAAAAAAGAATTTTTGTTTGTTTTTATAAAAATTGACACTACTTCTGATTTTCATTTTGGACACGCTACATTCAAAACAAGAGAAAAGTTACAAGCTATAAGAGATTTCGTAACACTGTCTCCTGTTTCCTTTCCTACCACTTAAAACGTTCTTACAATTTTTCTCAAAAGTCTAAAAAACGGAGAAACCAATCAACCAAGTCACCAAATTGTATTAAACGTTTCTGAAAAACACACTTTTTTTACAAATTATATTTTTATTCATTTCTATAGTGCAATTAGGCTTTTGTGAATAAAGGTAAAACTTGTTGCTAGATTTTCCGGAAGAATGCAACAATGCATTTGTTTACTTCTGCGCGAAGCAACGATTTTGCTAGCAACAATAATAGAGGAGATTCTATTTAAAAGGGGTTTTCCCATCAAAGTATCTTCCCAGCTGGGCCGCAGCCGAGATAAGCTCTAAGTTATCCACTGGTTACCGGCCATGAGAGTATGATGATTTTATTGATTGATTAGTATTTCCGGACATGTCAACAGCTAAGGTTATTAATCCCATAAGCATAGTGTATTTTTATGCCAGCTTCAGTGGTAGAATGTTAATTGGCTATTACTAAGTCGTATGTTTGATCACTGCCAAAATTTTGCAATTTTTAAGCGGCCACTGAGGGAATAAAATCGCGCTTTGAAAACAATATATTAAAAACTAACAAATAGAAAATTCGTCATTTTTATGCATGGGATTCAGAAAAAATGTATGTGTTATATCGGGAGGACGCAGGAGTTCAGTGAAGCCCCAATAGTTACACAGATACACACACCACCCTTTAATTAAGAAATAATTGGCAAACAAAATATAAATATGTACAAGGAGGTCTGCTGGTCTGAATTAACAAGTCTTGGTTGCGTGGATCTTCAATATTTTTAAGGGAGTTGCGGCGGTATTCGGTGACTCACTCTTTGACCCTTCCGACAGGCCACATAAAGATGTGAAGGCTGCACTAGCGCAGGGATGGTAACCGAAGGCTCTCTAACCTTCTTGTAGGCCGGCGGCGGCCGAAGGCGGCCGGCGCCTGGCGCTGTTCTCGGAAGCCGAGAGACGACTCAACGAAGGGGTGGTGGCCCGTTTGTTAGGGTACTGCTCCAGCATTCACCTGTTGTTGATTGGAGAAACCAAAGAAAATACCGATCAGAGCAGCCGACCGCAACAATTCTCCTTCAGACAGCGGCTGAATTCGACCTACGTAGGTAGTGTCGAAAATCCTGCCATCGGCGGGACTCGTACTCTAGAACCTCCCGGTCAGAAGAACTGCAGTGACATCAATTCATTCCCTGAGTCCCATACGTCTGTGATATGATTTGTTTTATTTTCGTCAAAAACAGAAAAAAATTGAATGTGACCTACGTGGGAGAAGTACAATCATTTAATCTTAAAATCTTATCATTTCCCCAGCCTTGGCTGTAAATAGTTGAATAATGAATAAAAGTACCAATAACGCGAGGTTTCAAAACAAGAAAATTTCGTGTCCGATTATGAAAACTTATTTGAATCGGTAAACAAACTACAGATTTGATGTTCCTCTATCACCTTACTTCGTTAGAAGACAAAGTATTGTAATCGTGCGCCAATTCGACTAAAATCTATTGCGGAGCACTGGTAACGAAAAAATGGATAAACGGACCGCGCGCTATCTTTCCTTCATCTTCCTTCCACTATCCTCACCGTTTACTTTCACTTACACTTACATGCACTACACTACCCCACTTTGGGTGACCAGTTGGGAGCTTAGACCTTTTCCCAGCTGGGGTGGGGCTCCGTTGGTGGGAGATATCTTGTTGATTGATTGATTGTTAGTGATTACGGGCTCGTCAACTAATGAGGCCATTAGTCCCGTAAGTGTAGTGCGTGTTTTCATCGGGAGATGGCGGTGGTTTTCCCCCGCTGGGTGGCGAGATCCGGCGCCGACTTACCGCCGACTAGCGATGTTCTCCCTAACCAGGTATCCCCCACCAGCGGAACACCGCCCCAGCCGGGACAAGCTCTAAGCCCCCGACCGGTCTCCCGGCATGTGTGTAGCTCATGTTAGTGTAAGTGTGTGTGTGTAAGGGGTGAGCATAGGACAAGGAAGAGGAAGGAAAGATCGTGCGAGAACCGTGGCCCGTTTTCAGGGTGCTGCTCTAGCATTCGCCGGGTGTTGATCGGAGAAACCACGGAAAACTACCGATCAGAGCATCCGGCCTCTAGAGTTCTCCTCCAGACAGCGACTGAATTCGACCTAGCTGAAAGGCTAGTGTCGAAAATCCTGCCATCAGGACTCGAACTTGGGCCCGTTAAGAGGAACTGCAGTGACATCAGTTGATGCACTTAATCACCTCTCCCGGTAGTGTCTCGTTGAGGAAAACCCCGCAAGGCGATGTATAGATCGGCGCCGAATCTGGCCATCCAGCGGAGGATCATCACCACTAATTCCCATAATAAAAACTAATTGGACTAATGACCATAGCAGTTGATTCGCCCGGAAACACGAAATAATTAATCAACCTCATTATAGGGGTTAAATTGGCACGTATCCGATTATGCCATTATGCCAACCTCATAAACCGAATAGTACTCCATTTTTTTAAGTTCGATATTTTATGTTATTCCCAATGTTAAACCAAAGTTTAAATAATAATATCGGAAAGTCGATTAGGATATCTGTGATCGCTAAGGTAGCATGGCGATCTCGAACGGAAGGCTCGCGGGTTCGAGTCCCGTCTCGAGCATGGTTGTGTTTGTATGCTTGTGATTGTCCATTCACCAGTCTGCATCATCTCATACTTCATCCCCCAGGGCTAACAGCCTTGGAGTGTAAAAATGGATTCGGCACAAAAGTGCTGATACCCCCCCCCCCAGATAAAGGTCACGTGCATTTCCCCTGCGAGAATATGACGGGGCCTCGGTGGATACAAGTAGCGCGTTTGTGGAGTCCTAGGATGACCAGTTCGCCACAAAACAAAATCGGAAACTGATGATAATTCATAAATAATGAAGAGTCATTGAACTGTTACATTTGCACTTATTTTGCATTTATCACCTTCATACTTGCAGAATAAAAATGTTTGTTATCGGTACCGCCTCCAGGAACATAATAACTTCCAGCAACCTGCAACCGTTCTTGTTAGGAATGCTTGTTGTGCCGTGCCATTGATTTTCGTTTTACGATCCATTATTTTTTCCTTGGATAATGTTATTAGAAATCATGATTTCATGTTGAAATATACCTCAGTAAATGTTGAAAGACCTTCCATTTCATTTACTTAAGGTTCAGAGCTGGCTGGTTCAGAGTAAAGTGGTTTTAGTTGGAAAGTGCTAACTTGTCTTCCAATTTTAGCCTTTTACAGAGAGGGTCAAGCGAATCATAATTATTGAATGTTTGATTGATGTTTCCAGACACGCCACTTGCTATGATATTTAGTCTCGATAGTGTAGTAAATGTTTTTATTCCAGACAGGTCAGTCACGCACAAGTTTGCCGTCGTGAAGCAAGTTACATTTTGCCGCTTTCAAAAGGAATACTATAATTACATACATTTATAGTAGAAAAGTTTAATTGTTTAAAAGATAATTTATTGAAGAGTTAATATAGATTAATTTATTAAGTAATAAATAATATTATATATATATATATTTACAATATTAAATAAACAATAATATAAAATTAACATAATTATGACAAATACAATAGTATAAAATTTTACTAAGACACCTCTTGAACTTTCAAACTTGCAATTTTTTTATGGTACTCTCTAAATCAATATTATTGCAGATTTCACTTTGAATTTATTTCTTTGGCAGATCTGTTAATATTTCTTACGACACGGTTGATCGTAGGAGGTTTTTAATAATTTTTAAATTTCGACAATTATTCCTCTCTGGTGTCTTCTGTAACTGGCAAATTTAATAAAATGTGTAATATCACGGTGATATTAGGGAATGATCCGGTTTGTTTATTTTGCTATATCAATTATAATACTTCAATTGATGAGGATTTTGATTGGAGAAATTTCGTGATTATAATTAATTCATCTGCAAGTTCTATTGCTTTTATATCTTTTGAACTATCTGTATCAGTTTCATCGGTCAGTTTTAATACTAAATTCATACATTTTTTAAATGTATCATTTGCTTATTTCTACTAGTTTGTTGAAGTCCTATAAAAATTAAACGCATCACTTTGCTGTTTAAGCAATTCAAATCTCTCCTGAAACATGGAACAGTAGTGTCAAAGAAAGTATTAAAGAAATGTATGCGAAAATTTTATTTTGGATCATTTGTACTCTCATCATATTCATAAGCCAACATACTTTTTTTTCACTTGTATGTAGATGGGGGGGGGGGAATCCGCATCCACATCGCACGAAATAGCAAGCCCAGTTGCAGTACGTAGCATTTCAACAAATTATATCCATATGTCTGAACGTTAGTTTTAAAAGAGATACATTTTCGCTACATGGTGAGATAGGTAATGAGGACTTTTTAACATTTCGAAACGATGTTCACTGACGACAAGATTTCATACCAAATAACAAGGGAACAAATAAATTGAAAATGTTGGAACTTCTCTTACAATCATTCAGCATCATATCTACTTGACATAATTTTGATCATCCCGGATTTCTAATAAGCGTTGGCAAACTTCGCATAACCCAAATCGCAATGGATTGATAGCTTCAATACGACTTGTCAATCGCGTAGTACAAATGGATTTAAGAGTAAATTGAATGATATTTTTGTGAACGTGAAACATATTATTATTATTATTATTATTATTATTATTATTATTATTATTATTATTATTATTATTATTGAGACAAATCTATAATTAAATCAACAATTTTTCTATTAAAAAGGTCGTATTTTAATTAGTCTGGTGGAATAATAATAAATCAATGATTAAACATAATGAATATTATATTTATAATGTACACAACTATTAAGATATTCACTAAATTATAATTTAAGTCCCAACTGATTTCATTTTTATTAATATTTATTTAAATCCAGAAGTGTTCTTCTTCTGTATGTCTATTCTGTCTGTATGTCTTAGTTATTCATATGCTAATTTGTTCATACAATTTCAATGTTGTAGAGCCACTGATGATGGGATAAAGTCCCGAAACACGTGTATGACTGAATTTTCTGTATATTAAAATTCATATTGTATATACTATTTGTGGTTGATACCTCTGCTATCCTGAATTTACTACCTTTCTTTAAATGACAATTTTAGTTTTTAATACATCTTCAGTTTTCAAATACTTAGAAACATGCTTTGGAGATGTCTGAAGCTAAAGATAAATCGCACGAATTACTTGGGAAAAAATCATCCTAACATGAAATGCCTATATTAAGTTAAAAAGCACTAACATTTCATGTTAGCAAAAGCACAGTGCATTTCGTGTTAATAAAAAGGTACTATTTATAATGTACGACGAAAATAGGAAATAAAACATTGCAATATTTCGAATTTTTGCTTTAAAAATATGTACGACTTCAAAAATTAGCAAACTTTTTTTCTGATGAGAAGCAAGCTTCGTTAGGTTTTTGAAGAAAAAAAACGTTTTGGGAATTTATTTAATACTTCTTCACTTTTTTAAAACTTTTCGCTTGCTCGTTTGCATTACTCTGCTCCACTCAATCTTTTTCTCGCATCATTCATTTTCATATACTATAAATAATATGCAATTAATGAAATAAATAGAGCGGCACAAAACAGTTTCTGCAAGTTTTCATGTGCCCGGTGAAATGTGAAAATTTTGATATCAAAGGTATCTATGGTTATACTTCTACGTATTTTAATAACACACAGGGCTAAAACTAAATTTCTCTTTGACATGTATTACAAATTTTGTTTAGTTTCATTCAATGTTTTAAATAAGTTTCCTATTTTGTTTTTGCCGCCCTGATTCAATGCACCTCTCGAACCAGAATCACGACGGCGCTGATCCCGGAAATTGGCGATTTTCCTTCCTTCCCCACTAGATGGTAAGATCCGGTGCAGACCCAAATGAGCTGTACTCGTGGCTCATTGCAAAGTCGCAAGCCTTTCACCACTGAGGTCCGGGTTCGATTCCCGTCGAATCTCATGTGAAATTTGTTCCAACAAAACGAGTTTGGCTGCTTCACAAGGGCTAGTCCAACCCTTGTGAAGTGTCCTAAACCCTGCCCCTATCCTTACTCCTTCCCAATTCTGGCCGCTGGGTAGTGACGCAGGAGCGCGTAGTAGGAGGCGCGTACGCGGAGATGCTACCTGGCGGTCCTCTTGACAACTGACTGCGACGTGACGCGACCTGACAGTGATAATGGAGAATTACTCCAAAAAGCGCGCAAAGTAACGGAGGATTACTCCACAGCAAAGCGCTCAACGACCCGTAAGGGTCTTCGAGACGCGTTGCGTCAAAATGGACGCAACAAATTTAAAAAAAAAAATGTCATCCGGGGGATTTCCCCAACAGGGTCCCGTGTCCCGTCCCAGCCGGAACAAGCTCTCCGTCTGACTGGACTTCAGATACATGTGGTAATGTAGTGCATATAAATGTGAGGTGTTAAAGGGGAAATAGGGAGAGGATTTGGTCAAGGAAGATGAAGGAAAATCGTGCGCAGTTTGTGATCCGTTTGTGAGGGTACTGCTACGGCATTCTTTATTACAATAGGATAAACCACGGAGACCTATCGATCAGTGAAATGGCAGTTAGAATTCTCCTGTTGATAACGCGGCTGAATTCAAACTTAGGTCTGTAGCTAGAAAATAAAATCTTCCTCGGCAGTGATAGCTCTGAGTTAACTGAGCTAGTAAGTCCTAATTTTTCAGTTCATCCGTCTTGATTACATTACTATCACACGTAGTATTAATACATTACTATGTACCAAACCAGAACTACAGAATTTTTATCCAAAAAGGCTACAAATAGTGTTTTTGTTATTGTAAAACACAAAAACCGATAAAATCGTATATTTTGATGAAAATATATAATTCACAAAATATTATGACAACTTTTTAACGTTATATTAAAAACTTAAAAAGTAGTTACCTGGTTATAACATTTCGAAAGGGTTTTAATTTAAAAACGATAAATTCAGATATATACGAGATACAATGAAAAATTACCCCAAAATGCCATTTTTGAGGCCCCTGCGTACCCTCTAAATATTGTTAAAAGCACGTGGTAATCTTCTTCCCCCAATTGGAATTACTAAAGACATGACTAATCGGTTGGTGTTCCGCTATCACATGAACAGAATACCTGATCCGGAACTACAATATTGTTGCGATAGACTTCGGCTGCAATGTCAGAAAAGATAGAGAAAGTGTTCTTATGTTAAAAATGTGATGAATTCTAAAAAAAAAAACGTAGCAAGTTCTTGTAGAACGTTGGGGTCTGGTGGTCAATGACAACATACCAAGCGAATATACTAGTAGGCCATTGAAGAGAACGACTTGTGGCGGTTGGTGGCGGTACATGTAGTTTTGTAGTAATTTCTGCAAAAGCACTGATCTCTGCCGTACTCAATTCATCAATTACGAGGTTTGATCTTAATAATAATCTGCTGCGAGGCACAAGTATATGCAATGCAGTAGGCAGTTTCAGAACCTTGTGGGTATTGCGAAGTACTAAATGCCATTCACGTCACATGACGGTCCATGTCCGACATAGTTTGCTGGCAAGGCAAACACTGATCTTTGAAAAGCCCAGTGATTGTCATGGAGCACATCGCTAGGGGAGTTAAATATAATAATAATAATAATAATAATAATAATAATAATAATAATAATAATAATAATAATAATAACAACAACCCGGCCCGGTGGCACAGACAGTTGCGGCAGCCGTCGTCTGCATTGCAGAGGCTGCAGGTTCTAGTCCTGAGTAGGCAGGGTCGTATTTGGGATTGTTACATCACCCCTTATCGTCGTCATCATCATCATCATCATCATCATCATCATATCACCTCATAATGGCGTAATGACCTGGTCTGATCAAGAGAAACAGCCAAAAACCTGATCCCCATAGTGAGAAACGTTAATCGTGTAGCGTGATCAGAAATGGCCAATACGCAAATAATAATAATAATAATAATAATAATAATAATAATAATAATAATAATAATAATAATAATAATAATAATAATAATAATAATAATAGTCATATTAGTAACGGTAACAGTGGTCATAATAATAATGTTGATACTATTGGGGTCTTTAAGGTAGTTAAATAAAAAGGCTGCAGCGTAATCGTAATAGAAACAAAATAGTAATAAAATAATATTTTGCCCATTCTCCAACCTGCAAGGAATAAGAGAATAAATAATTTGAAAACGGAGTCATCGAATTTGCCGCTGCAGTCGGCAGCATCGTTGTGGACGGCCTGAAGGCTCCCCTTTGTGCTCGTCTCCCGGATTTCTCTGAAATGCCCCGCCGTCTCTCGCGCCGGCTCCCATTGACCGCCAGAAAAGCGCTCTCTTTTCTCCGAAGACGGGGGCAGTGGCAGGGCGCGGTGGGGCGCGGTGGGGCGCGGTGGGGCGGGGTGGGACGGGGAGAGGCCGGGGCCGGGGAGGGGGTGGAGCGGGGGGCGGGGGATGAGGGCGGTGGAGGCGGTGGCGGCGATCAATCTGACAGCGCCAGCCGCTGCTTGCTCGCGCGCCCTTCCCCCCGCCCGCCGCCGGCCCTGGCGCCCCGGGGTAGGTGTGTCTAAGGGGCGCATCCAGACATCCGTATGGCGGTACTTGGCTCGTGGCAGCGACCGCGCGAGCGAGGGTCTGGCGGCGGTGGCGACTGGCAGGAAAAGACTGTTGTTAAATATTACCGAACGAGGATATCGGCAGGTCTCTTCCATATTTCATGTAACCGGTTGATAAAATAAGGTTATTGTAAGTTACGGTGTTAGCGAAACCGTCTCAAAATCGTGATCTTACATTTTTCTGAACTTGAATTTATATTGACCATATCAGAATAAAAAAAATTGAGAAGTGCTATTCTGAGCAACATTTCGAGCCTAAAATGAAATGGATTTAAGAAAGATAAATAACTTTGTCATAGTTCTGTTAATATATCGTCATAAACCAGCGCCCTAAATAATATAGAAAATCAAATAGTTTATATATAAAGTGTTAGAAACATTTTTTTCTAAATTTTCTTCGAATTTTATTCTTTAATGATTTATTTTAAGTACCGACAATGTCAAAAGTGACGTATTCGACAGGATTTCGAATAATGGTTCTAGGACTAGTAACATAAGGTTTCTGTAGTCATAAGGCTTCATCGAGCAAGAGGAATGGGTGAAACTATTACCACATTTCCATCCCTCGAGTTCTGAATATCCATCAAACTGCGGAGATTTAGAACTCTAAAAGCTATTAATGTGGAGGAAAATTACCCCTCTCCCTCAAAACAGAATACGGCATTAACAAAAATAGAATGTCCTTATAACTATTCTTAATACTTTTCCACCCATTTTATTTTTAATTGAGGATAGCCTTTAGCAAAAAATCTAGATTAGTAACCGTTCATTAAAAAAGGTTCATGAACGTCTGCAATAGATACTGAAATGTAGATAGTTTTTGACACGCATACATTAAAACTTAACATAATTTATCGAAAAAACAAAAAATGCACTACTTGTTTAATAAGCAGACATTTTATGACAAAAGTTATTGAAAATAAAGATGTAAACTTCGTCAATAATTTAGTACAAATTCGTGTTCCAATTAACATAGCCGCCAACAATATCTTAAAGATAGTTGCGTCTCTAACCCTAATAACTCAAATTATAAATCTCAATATAATTACGTGTTCTCGATAATAATATTTGGGGCTAGGAATTCATTATACATTACTTTGAAATGAAGTCGGCCATGAAGAAGACACAACATTGTAAAGGAACATTTTGGAACTATCGCAATTTTCTAAATATATCAAATCTCAGGTACAAATAATACTTTATGAAATATGAACAGTATCTCTTCATGTGAATGCCAATATACATAAATCTTCTTTTTCTTTGGTTTACTTTAAAAAAAATCAATATATCATGTGACTTTCTAACTCAAAACGTCCCGATTATTTAACTGCATTTCTAGGAAAGTTTAAACTCGGTCCAAGGTCACATTCCACAGATGCAATCTGTCGCGTCTGGTGTCTTTGATTTATGAGACGTCAGCTCATAATTACTTGGGTAAGTAGTGAAAGTCACTCAATTTATTTCATTATCTGTTCTGGGTAACTTCACCCTCCTAGCTTTGCTCCATTCTTTCATCGTTTGCATTTCTTGCGCATTTGCGACCATTTTAAAAACTCAGATTAAATATTCAAGCCTTCACTCATTTACGGTAAAATTAAAACATAATCTATCATTCTTTTAAATTATAATTTACTTCTAGATACATTCATCCGTGAGTTTTTAAAATCGCTCATTTGATTTCATATAACTAAAATAATCAACACTGTCTAGAGTATAGTGTTATAGTAAAATAAAATAAAGTGATTTTCAATTTTAAATAGAATATCGCAAATTTCAAGACTGGAACGATATACAATGGATCGCGCTCATCACAGAGTTAAAACGTGTTAAAGCATTTTTACAAGGCAGCCCTAGTGGTACGTCGGTTACAACTATGGCTTCGCAAACCTTAAAAAATATGCATCTATATTATTTTACAAAGCATTACCAGATGAGCTCAGTGCATCAACTGATGCCACTGCAGCGCCTCTGACTGGGAGGTCCTAGGTTCGAGTCCTGACGGTGGCAGGATTTTCGAATTCGGCCGCTGTCTGGAGGAGAATTCTAGCGGTCGGCTGCCCTGATCGGTAGTTTGCCGTGGTTTCTCTGATCAACACCAGGCGAATGCCGGAGCAGTACACTATCAAACGGCCCACGGACCGCGCGCGATCTGTCCTTCCCATTCCTTGTCCTATCCTCTACCCTTACACACACACTTCCACTAACATGCACTACACTACCACATATTCTGGGAGACAGGTCGGGAGCTTAGAACTTGGCCCGGTTGGGGCGGTGCCCCGCTGGTGGGAGAGTCCTGGTTAGGGGGAAACCCCACTAGCCGACGGTAGGTCGGCGCCGGATCTCGCCATCCGGCGGGGGAAGATCACCGCCATCTCCCCCCTAAGGAAAAATCTAAGGAAAAAACATGCACTACACTAACGGGACTAATGACCAGAGTAGTTGATGCGCCCGGAAACATGAACAAATCAATCAATCAATCAATTACCAGACGACATTAAACTATTAAAATCGATGCACAAGTTTAAGTGCCAAGTAAACTCTTTCCTGCTGAATAACAGATTCTATAGATTTAGATAATATACTGACCATCAAAAAAGAATTTAACATTGATTTTAACAATGATATTTAATGCATTAATTACTATTTGGACTTTAAAATACTAAATGACTACATATGGCTTAACAAGTATTGTGCCTCAGATTTTGGGTCAATGATCTCCACTCGATCAGGTTTTTCGTCCAGTTTCCTTCTCTCTTTGAGCAAATGCTGAGCCCCTTGTTTGCTTCTGGACATAAATGTAACTTCACTTTCTGGGCACGTTTCGTGAAATTTGTTTGGGAATATAGTTATTCAAGTTATCGTTCTCCATGTTCTAGCGGCAGTAAGTCGATTTCTTCATGAAGGATAAGTTAAGGGATAATATCTAAAATTTGTAGCTGATCTGATTTTGCAAATAATTTTTATTATACGGTAGCGAATATTTTCTTAACAATTCTTGTCAAAACTCTCGTTTCCGTGTGTATTCGTAATTCAACTTGTACATGAGTTAGGGTGGGAATCTCATAATTTAGAAACACGTGCACAGAATATATTTCTCCCCAGAGTATGTCACACGCAGTTTTTAACTGTTTCTATCAAATAAATAAATACATCAATAAATAAATACAAGTTTGTACATTCAACCCTTAATATAGGTTGAGGAGTTTTCGAAGGTCGGGATTTCTCAGTATGCCCTGTCGAGTTTGTGACATATAGAAACTCCATGGCGAACTTAAATTCTCGGACAATTCCCGCTCTAACCAGATTGTATAGAAGACTCAAGGAATGGATATAATTTTTACACATCCCTTTCAAAACGTATGGATTATTCTCTCGCCGCAGCGATTCATTTGATTATGCATTTCTCAACAATGGAATCCCAAGTAAAAGTAGAATATAGTATGGTGCAACTAAGACGATTTGTTTTGTTCTTTAATTTATAATAATATCATAATAACAATAATAATAATAATAATAATAATAATAATAATAATAATAATAATAATAATAATAAATTATTGGAAAATATGGGAGCAGGATATGAACTGAGAGGCCATGAAAAATGTAAAGTGAACCATCTGGCATACATGGATGATATTAAATTGTACTCAAGATCTCTCCAGGGACTGAAACAGCTTATAAATGTTACAGAAGTATTCTCCACTGACATAGGGATGCAATTCGGCATTGAAAAATGTAAAATCCAACGTATCAAGAAGGGCAAACTTATCAATGATACTCAGCATGAAACCATGTCAAAGGAAACGATAACATCACTAGAAACAGATGAACTCTATAAGTATCTTGGTATTCAGCAAAATAAGCGAGGCATTCACACCAAAATTAAGGAAGAATTACGAGTGGAATTTGTGAAAATATTGAAAGGTATACTGAAAACCTTCTTGAATTCACGAAATCTCACTGCAGCAATGAATATGTATGCAATACCTGTAATAACATCCTCATTCGGAATTATCAAATGGTCCAAAACTGATCTCGAATCATTGGAGAGACTAATCAGAGTTCAATTGACCCGCAACAAATATCGAAAAGTGCAGTTCAAAGAGTCACACTCCCGAGGAAGATGGGAGGTCGTGGCATCATAAAAATTGAGAGTCTACACACAAAACAGATTATCAATATGCGCGAGTATTTCCGAAACAAAGCTGTATCATCCCAGCTTCACACAGTTCTCCAGGAGGCAGATGACAATTACACAGCTCTCAGCTTGAAACACGATATGGACCTCAGACAACCATCCTTTGACGTGGAGATTGAACTATGGAAACAAAAGGCACTTCATGGAAGATATCCTGCAGAGATAGCCAATTCAAATGTAGACGTTATGTCATACAAGGGGCTCACCATCGGATATCTGTTCCCTGAGACGGAGGGTTTCATGGTTGCAATCCAAGACCAAGTTATTGCAACAAAGAATTACCTCAAATATATCGTCAATGACACGGAGGTGCCCTGCGATAACTGTCGTGCCTGTGGTCAATCTCATGACGCGATACAACATATCATAGCAGGCTGTAGCATACTGGCTCCCACAGAATATAAGCAAAGACATGATTTGGTCGGCCGAATTATCCACGCCCAGCTTGTGAAAATCTAGGGATTAGCATTAACACATAACATACCATGCTATAAGTATATCCCAAAAAATGTCATAGAAAATGTTAACTATAAGTTATACTGGGACAGAAGTGTATTGACAGATCAAACAGTCCACCACAATAGACCTGACATGACATTTTTGGATAAAAACAAGAAGAAAGTATGGTTTATTGATATAGCAGTCGTAGAAACAAGCAATCTCACCAAAGTATATAATACTAAAATCCAGAAATACAGGGAGCTGGCACATATCGTAAAGGAGCAATGGAACGTCCGGGATATCGAGACCATCCCCATAGTTCTCTCAGCAACAGGAATCATCCCGAAGACCTTGAAGTGTTCACTTGAGCGGTTATCCATTAAGAAGAACATCATTATCAATCTACCAAAATATGTGATTCTTAGTACTTGCTCTTTAGTGAGGAAATTTCTGGGAAATAATGAGGGGTTCTGAATTCATTGTTTATAACTTATTTTGATATGTGTATAGTTTATTTTAGATTTCTTATTCATCTTACTATTTTGTTATATTGTTTACATGAAATAATTGATGGTTGTCATGTTTTGACAAAACAAAATGTCTGTATGGCCGCCTTATGTACCAGGAAAACTGTGAATAAAGAGAATAATAATAATAATAATAATGATAATAATAATGATAATAATGATAATAATAATAATAATAATAATAATAATAATGATAATGATAATAATAATGATAATAATAATAATAATAATAATAATAATAATAAATCTCATTCATTTTCACCTAAGTTAACAAAAAAAGCAGATGCATCCGAATGAAAAAGTTCTGGTGCTGGTGAGCAGGTTAACTAAGCTTATAACTGAAACAAAAAATGAGATGTGGTTCAAAGACACAATATATATGCAAGAAACAATTTTACTAAATAGTAAGCCAAGATAATATAAAATATTATACACAACATGTGTTGTTACAAAGAAAAGAAAAACTAGCGCAAACTAATTTATGATTATGCAAATTTAAAGAAAAATTAACTAAGAATGGAAATTTTTGTTTGAATTAAATGCGGTAAATTAGAAATGTAATTATTTTCGAGACTAACAATGTATCTTAACATATTAATGTTTCTTAACTTCCTTGTTGTTTAGTTTATTGACTTCAGATCTGTGTAGCACAACTACGGACTTGCATGGTCTAGGGCCACAACTAATGAAATGTTTACAACCTGAAGTGGTGTTAAACCCTTTTAGTTAAATACCTTTATAATTTAAACTTATAACGTTTGCCGATGGAATGAGTGTCTCCATGTAAAGTATCTCCATCAACAATTACTTCATTATCTCACAGTATTTATTGAATACAATAACATTATTTCCTAAAAGTAATGATATCATCCAATGAAAATAAAGAAGAACAAAAGTATTCTTTCACGTGAGCAATTGCCATCAACAATTATCCCATTTTCTTCGAGTAATTAGTGTTAAAATGTTTAATAGGATCAATATCACAAATAAAATTGTAGAAAAAAATTATAATTATTTCATTATTCTTATTAAATTATGATTATTCTGTTATTACGTTGATGGCATTCACGGCCAAAATATTAAATCCGGCATCATCCCTTCACCTAACTAAACTAATTTGTGCACGTTTCCTTGAGCTCTCATGATTCTGGATGCAAGAGGAGTGTGCAGTCAAGACCTACACTTAAACCTATAAATTTGCTGATGCAATTAGTGTCTATTCAACTATCAGAAATAGAGTGGGTGTAATTTTTTGAAGTGCAAAAATGTGTACGTAGATTGTTTTTCCCATCTCTGTGTTACAAGAACTTCTTACAAATCACACAATACAACTTAAAAATGTATTGATAAAAGTCATTACTTTTAGAATTACCGTATAACTGAGAAATTTGTCATGTGTACAAAATTTATTTGAAAGCGTACATAGTTTATCGGCCAAAAGAATACAGCTCAGCGCAATCCTGTTAGAGCGTACAAAAATTTCGTTTGGTAAGATTTCTGCTATCCTCCAGTGCCGGGTTCGCAGCGTGTATTCAAGCAGCGACCACTGCAATGGCCACCCAGCTCTCGTCGATCCATATTCTGTTTGCATACCATCTCGCGCAAAATGTCCGCTTTTGTGTTGTTAACTCCCTTCGCAACCGGTAATTTGCGCTAACTCGAAAACGGCAGCAAATCAGACATAATTTGTTTTCATTTTCTGCTCCAAATAGTCGTTCGAACCGTTGGTTAGCTGGCTGCGATTAAGTATTGCATCAATCTGTTCCAGAACTCATACTCCTAGCGAGCGCTTGGGCAAAGTGGCCTCTACTCCCTGGGATGAATGGAGGAAGCAGATTATGTGTTCTCTCTTTCACTCATTAGATATTGTCAACGTTTCGATTAATTTTATTACACTGGACCTAAAACAATATTGTATATTAAGTTTTAAAGCTATCTAAAGAGCCGAATTCAGTGACGGATTTGGCGGGTGAACTAGAAGAGTTGCAGGTTCGAAAGCCACGCACGTGTGCTATGAACTATAAGAAATGGAGTGGGTGTATTTGTGTCAGTAGGAGTAGCAATATAACTTTGATGGCGACAATCATACACCATGCAACCCACATCCGTCATCCATTAGCGATTTATTACAAACGTCATCACCAAGCTATTAACTAATTGTATAATGGAATGTGGATGCCGTTTATAGTAGTTATTATTACTAAGCAGGTAATTATTATTACCAAGCAGACAACATCTGAGGAACGAATCTCTGATTATGTAAATGTATCTATAAAATTTCTCATTTGATATATGGTCCGTAGTCGGTATTATGATATATATTGCTATTAATCAACAGTGATGTATTAACTTCTTTCATTCTTCTCTTCCAACATCATCTTCATCATTTTGTCCACGTAACAGCCAAAAAGTGCAATATTTCTAGGCATTTAAACTTACATTAATCTATGATGTACGTTTGTAACGTGGTAATGTAATTATCAATCTTTTCTGTATGTCCACGTGTGCGTAAACATTTCAGCAATCATTTGCTATTTCATCAATCATCATCCACAGTAATCAATTCGCAGAAAGAAATTTGAGCAATCAATCATTTGCAATCATTTCTTCACTAAACATTTATTTTTTTTTAAAAAATTGGGTCATGTTATTGACGGATCTTAAAACCTAGACTTTAGAAAATGTCTCAACTGCTTTACTCTCATTACATATTAGGGAAGAAATGACTAGATATTTCATTAACAGTTAAATTACCAATGCAGTTTAGAGATTCTGTTTTGAATGTGCGTTCCCTCGGCGCGAGTCTGCATGTGACGTGTTTCCGGTTTGTGACTTCTTTTTAGTTGAATCTTTTTTGTGATTACTGTGCTTAAGCATTTTATGGACATTTTATGAGCATTTTATGAGCTGTAAAGCGGTGCAGCCACTGCACGTAGTTAGAATAGTGAAGCGGCAGAGAATGGAGAACACGGTAGCGATTGTCGCTGACGTGGAATTGGAGGTGGAGTCGGAACCATCCGTTGCATGTTGTCAGATGATTGTAGATGCGTCGAGGGGGAAGGAAGGACCGTGTTGTTAAAGGAGGCCGCACTTCACAAGATTCATCTCTCCTTATCCGTCGAGAAGCTTACCGCGTCTCTTCTGTCTTTCCCGTAAAGCGGGAATATGGGCTGCCATTTCCGCCAAGGTGTAGCTCTCCATGCAGATGGGCCTGTCGCGACTCGCGCCAAACTTCTGTGGACGAGACAAGGCCGTGTGAATACGCATGCGCGATAACGTCTGTTCTATGCGGTAACAAACCGAGATTCTGTGCGCTGCAGAGGCGTAAGACACACGAAAACACGCGTCGTAAATGTGTGCATTCGCTACTTTATAGCTTCAGTGAATACATATATTAGCTGTTTACAGCAAGTTCTGTGATCATGGCATACGGCTTTGTTTTGTGACACTTAACTGGGACAAATAACGCTGTGTGTATTTGTTCATGCTCGGAAGCATAATTAAGATACGAACTTAGAAATTACTTATATAATAGGTTTTTATAGTTGTGCTGACTTTCAATCATGCTCATGGAGGTTACATTAAGAAATATTTCTGAGCTCACAGACATAAATAGAACAAATACTTGACACAGAAACTGAAATTTCGCACTATTGTCTGCTTGTGTATATTATGAGATTCTATTGTTTACGTTTTAATTTGTTGTAATGATAAGATTTCTTGTAATTTGAGTGACAATAATACAATAAACTACTAGATGTTGTTTCATAATTTTGAAAGACTCATCAAGAGTGTTTTTATTACAGAATTACCTTACATCTCATATACTAGCACAATGAGCCGTTAGAATATAATAAGGTCTACGAATATAGTGTAGAATCGTCAAGGTGCCCTTCTGGTGTACACAACTTTGTGAGTGGTAGATAACGTAAATTTACATTTGTATTTTTAAAATCTCAAACAAAATATTATAGTTCAAAAATTGTTTTCCCCTTAATTTTCTGTCTCAGAGTGATTGGCAATTCAATGCTACGATTGCGGATATTGAACCGATAATAAACGACTTCATTTAATGCAATGAAAAATATTGAGGTATCTACATTTTCTTTTAAATTAATTCGTTTAAAAACAAAAATGCTCCATCTATAAGAAAAAAATATATTCTGAAAAGGAAGAGTTATTCTCTACAATACTCGTATTTGTTTCTAAAAGAAGTGCGAATTCAGACATTTTACCCTTACACTTCCAGATCGTCTAACGCTACCAAAAGTGCCGAAAGTGTATTTTTTAGGAAAATGCTGATTAATTTGAGCAACTTAGCACTATTTTTAATTTTTTTTGTTGTACACTATTTGTTGTAATTTGACAACTGAAACGCTAATAATAAATTCCCTGATATAAATTGCCGATGGAATAAGTGTCTTTGAAGATGACAATAGTGAGATTGAGGTGAAGAAAAAATATTTTCCACGTGAGTGTTGTGCCAGATGAATTCCAATGTGCAATGTATATTACAATTGCAATATAAAACGTTGATTTCCTGTCCTGCTCAAAATATCATATCGTAAATGACACAGTTTAAGGACACAGAACGTTACGTATCTTCATTTTGTACTCTTTTGTACTGAAAAACATATTCACATTGAACTTTCTAGGTGGCTAGATTTAGGCTACCAGCAATTTCATTCAGTACCACGACCTAAATTTGTCCTGAAACGATTCGTCTGGAAAACGTTGATACGAATGCGAAACGTGGTACGTACCTTCAAGGCAGAGGAGAACAAACAACTCGATCATCCAAACAAGGCCGTTCCTCGGAATTGTTGATGAAGAAAACTCCATATTGTCTGAGATTTCCACTCATATACGCGCGCCCTTTCTTTCTTCCTTTTTGAAAATCCCATTTCCTGAATGCCGTGTTCAAAGAGCACCGCCTCCGTGTTGTAGACGGGCGAGCCGAATAAACTGCCTCCCCAGGCCGCGTCTATTCCTCCGCACACCTCCCCCGCCGCCGCCCCTGCCGCCACTTCCGCACCGCCCCCGCCCGCGCCCCCGTCGCTGCCACCACTCGTGGGCGAATAAACACTTACGAAACCGACGCGGAGCAAATTTTCAAAAAGAAATCTCGCCACGGTAGATCTCCTCTCCTTCCTCTGCCTCCTGGTGACCCCAGCGTTTCTTGCCCTCCCCGCCACTCTCGCCCACTCTGAGAGAACGTTCCCGAGCGAGGGTGCTCTCTGCCATCTTCGCTTCCGCCGGGGTTCGCGGTATCTCTTCATCTAGGCTGGGATGCCATCTCCGACTCGTATCTTGCCGCCTCTCGCTTTGAAACGATATCCTCCTCGCCACATTGTAATTCCCCCCCTGTGTGTATTCCAGCCCCAATATTATCCTCATAGTCCACCATCACTGCCTCAACGCGTCCTCACCGCCAGCTCGTCATCCCTCCAACCGAGACCCGTCCCTGCCACAATCTCATCAACCGCACAATGCCATCCCCTCATTACGCCGGCAGCCTCGCTCGGGCGTCTCCGCCACGTCATCTGCTCTTCATGAAGTTATCCTCATCACCGCATTATCCCCGCCGCCTCGCTGTCCCTGCCATCTCGCCTCCTTCAGGGTCGCCCCGTTCTCACAGCCTCTCCACCGTTCTCATCACAGCATCATTACCATACAAAACCTCTCCATTGCGCCGTCCTCACTACCGTCGCCCCGTCCCCTCCGCCGAGTTACGCCCCCCGCGCCGCCTGTCGCCTCGCCAGCACGCAGTCCCCGCCACCGCGCGCCGCTTCCCTCCGCCTCCTAGCCCGCTTTGTGCCCGTCCCCGTCCCCGCCCCCGCCTGCGTCCTCGTCCCCGTCCCCGTCGCCGCCCCCGCTTCCCCCGTCCTCGTCGCGCCGCAATTTTCCACGAGGGGCCCACGAGGGCCGTTTGGGCGACGCGGCGGGACGCGTCGTTGGGGCAGGAGCGGAAGTTCGCGACGCCCGTCTTCGCACGCGTGCCCTTCTCCACCTCCTCCCCTCCCGCGCGCGCCCCGCCCCCGCCCCGTCCTCGACTCCTCACCCTTCACTGGGCGCAGCCGCCGCTGCCTCCGCCGCCGCCTGTCCATTTCGCGTGATTGCGGCGGGTTGGGGCGCGGTCGAGGCGGGACGGGAGAGGCGGGCGCGGGGTGGGGGGAGTGGCGGAAGGGGAGGGGGAGCGGGGTGCGGGCGGGGCGGAGGGGAACAACGCGGTGGTGCTGCGAAGTTGGGAGTCGGACTCGGCGCTTCAGGAGACGTCTTCGGTGCAGTTTCTCTACTGGGAGCTCCTCAGCCGGCGACGTTACTTCTCGTATTAACCTTTGCGCTCTCCCCCGAAGTTGCCTAGCGTTTCATTACTTAGGGCGCAAGGTGCTTCTGGGCGCGCGGCCTGTTTTGCGTCTCCCGTTTTAATGCTCGTTTTCTCAAAGGCGCAGCCTCGGGTATCTAGGTTTAAACTTCTCGCCGTCGAGATTGTGCTTTAATTTGAGAATATCCACTTAAAATCAGTCTAACGTTGAACTGAACCATTAAGACACCCGTTAATGCGGGAGACTCTTCATGAATTCGCAACGATTTAAGATTTCGTTCTGAATTTTGTGTAAGCGTCCAGCAAAGCTCTTTGAAAGTGTTGCTGCTGCCCTCAAGGGATGTATAAATGCATTATGACACCCGGAGTGAAGGGAAGAGATTTTCTCAATAATATTACGAACGACAGAAAATTACTTTGGCTTCATTATATTTGTTGGTCTCCTTCCGTAGAGGATTATCCTCTGGTTCTACTGATACATTGAGTCTCGTCAAATGCATTAGTCAGCGGAACATGACAATCGTGACTTCACGCACCAGGATTTATTTATTACTATCTGAAGTAACCTACCGTAATTATATATCAAAATTATTCTGCGTCTCCTTGTCCACTCTTCCCAACATCTTCCCAACCTCCCACGTTCATTACGATCATCGTTGCTACACTAACTTTTGCTACAATTTTCATTGATTGATTGAGTTGTAGGTCGCTTCAACAGCTAAGGCCATAACGGCCGTGTCAAATTATTTTAAGACCAGTACACAACATTGCAGTGCCGAGCTAACAAAGGAAAATTAAAATTTTTAAATGGAAAGCAAAGTAAAACTGAAAAGGAACGTATCCTAATAATGGGGTTTGGCAGAAAAATGCCAGACAGTTACTTTAAAATCTCGGTGTAAAAGCCAATAGTTGGCAATATCATCTCTCAGGACGTGGACCAACCCTCCTTGACGGGTTTTGCTACGAGCAACTGTAAACTGATGCATTGGTACATACATTGTTACATAGAGAGAGGAAGAGGGAGGGAGAGAAGGAAGGAGAGAGAAGGAAGGAGAGAGAAGGAAGGAGAGAGAAGGAAGGGGAGAGAAGGAAGGGGAGAGAAGGAAGGAGAGAGAAGGAAGGAGAGAGAAGGAAGGAGAGAGAAGGAAGGAGAGAGAAGGAAGGAGAGAGAAGGAAGGAGAGAGAAGGAAGGAGAGAGAAGGAAGGAGAGAGAAGGAAGGAGAGAGAAGGAAGGAGAGAGAAGGAAGGAGAGAGAGAGGGGGAAGAGAGAGAAAGACAGAGAGACAAAGAGAGAGAAAGAAGTAGAAGCACTAAAGTGAACGAAACTCTTCAGTGAAATGTAGGCAGACAATACCTTGGAATATTTGTCTATGTTGCTAATGAAATGTAAGTTGTATGAATAGAAAGGTGAGCTTCATACACTTATAATAGTATACAAATATTATTGTAAAATTTATTGTATGTAGTGTTAAAAATATTGTAATTATATGAATTTAAAAATACATTTTAAGATAGTAAATTGTACTATTTTTACAGGCATCTAAAGAAACGAAAAAAGTGTTCCCGAAATATTGTTTGATAATACGAAGCTTTAAAAATAAAGTTTTCAACTCTAAATATGAGTTTAGAACTTGAATATGCCCACGTGATGCAATATTGATAGTCTAAGTTAAGTCTATAAACATCAAGGAGCGCAAAAAAAAAGAAAAAAAAGACAGTTCTAAAAATCATAAAATTAAATTATTTTTACTGTTTTGTTGACGTAAATAAATTTAATCAACTTTGATTGAGAGTGTTGGGGTGCACGCGTAGACGGTAGAGAACGCATACTGTAACCAAGACTTAAATTGACTGAGTAGTTGTTCTTTTCCATCGCGGTTTAGCTTATTGCTCAGTGTGCTGGCTTTCCATAACGCGACCTCGAGTTCGATTCCCGATTAATGATTACTGTTATTGTTTTATGTTGAGATATTATTTATCCTTTCAAAATCTGCGAAGACTCTCCCCTTGTTCCAATAACTTTCGAATCCCTGGATAGAAGCAAATATAATAGACAATGATCGAATATTCGAATTGCTTGAGAAAAAAAAGAGTTTTGACGTCATTTCATTAATTATACTCGTACTTCATGGAATTGAGATCTGGGCGGTTATTTCTTTACCTTATGCTGACCGGCTGAGATGACTCAGGGCAGCACTGCAGCTCTCTGATTCGGAGGTACTAGGGTTTGAGTCCCGTGAGTGGCGAATTTTCGACATTAGCTCGGTTGAAATCAGTCGTTGCCTGGAGGAGAATTATAGCGACCGGATTTTCCGATTGCTAGTTTTCCGTGTTTTTTTATTCAATGCCAGGGGTACGCTAGAGGAGTTCTTTAAAACACGGGCCACGCACGGCCATTTGTATGGTATTTCCTTACCGTTGTCCTATCATTTTTCCTTAGACACACTTGCATTCACTACCGTACCGCACATGTCGGGATACTAGTCGTGAGCTTAGAGCTTTTTCGTACTGGGGCAGCATCCCGATGGCGGAGATATCTGGAGGAGGAACTCTCGCACGCCGACGTAAAAATCGGCACCGTATCTGACATTCTAGTGGGGGATTCACACCACTGTCTCTCGGGATATATCATGCTTTGCACGTACGGGTCTAATTAACGCAGAAGCTGCTGCGCCCGGAAACAAAATAAACAATGAATCATTTATTGCCTGTTGACTTGAGACAAGGATCATCTCAGAAGTGATTTCACTGACTTTCTTTCTAAGCTTTAAAATAGTAGTTTGCAACGATTATAGTGTAGTAGTTTGTAAAATGTAAAATAAATTTGTGTTTTTTGGTATGTGTCATTTCTCCGAAGCGTCAGTTCCTGTCTTGAAAAGTAGACAAAGCCATGTTTCTCAAGCACTTAAAATTCCAATTGGATTTATTTGATTGTGCACATTCTCAATTTCGCTTATATGTTTACATATGCCTGAGATGCTAGCACAGCTGCTTTTATTATTTAAACAATAACAGTAACAAATTTATTGTGGGAATAATAAATTAGAGATAAATGAGTACTTAATATTGCAGTTGGTTTTATTTAATTGTGCCCGTTTTTAAAATCTCTTATACATTCACGTATGTCTGTCATGCCACCATCTCTGCATATATTGTTTAACCCAATAACAGTAGAATTTTTTATGGTAATAAATTACTAATAAATGAATATCCCTATAGGTGTTATTTGATTGTGCCCATTGTCTGAATTTGATTTTGCCAGCATGACTGTCAGCATGACTGCCAGCAGACAAGCAGCACAACTTCATTTGTTTAATTAGTGGCAACATTTAAAACTTAATTTTGGAGTAATAGATTCGTAATAAATGAGATCTAAACACAATAATTGTGGCACAGGTATTATTTAATAATGCACAGGTATTATGGCACCATGAAGCACCAAAAAAACAGTTATTTAATTGTGCCAGCTTAACGTACCTGACACAACCTTACAAAGAATGTTGTGTTCATGTTCTTATTACCTGATTATGGGTACTCAAAGCCTTATACGTTTACTCGAAGCTTTGCTGAGAAATCTAGCAAGTATGACTCGGAGGTCCAAGTGTTGTAGACTTGTATCATAAATCTCCTGGTTAGGTGTTCGCGTGATACTAGTCATTACCGCCAGGAAACACGTTAGTCGCTCTACTTAGCATTGCTGGAATCAAATCACGGGAGGCGAGAGTGACGCTCATGAGATATTAGCCACGTGATAATGGAACAATGTTGTTATTGTCTGGAACACGGACGTATGATGGACGGGGGGATTTCGAAGGTCGAAGCTCCACCCAACTACCAAAATTCTATGGCAGGGGATCTAGGTTAGTGTAAGATCACGCATGAATATAATTTTGGAGAACATTACTGCGATTATTAGACTTCTCATGTCACAATAAAATTATTAAAATCTTGGATAGTAAAAGTAATACGATATTACCTTACTAATTTTGCATTAATTTTTTGAATATTTCCGTGTTTCACTCTCTCTGTCTGAATTTCTTTATTCATCAATGAAGATAATAAATAATAGAATATGTAGTACACACGAAAAAGGAAAAATACGATCAGAGGACACACTATACAGTAATATTCGCTGACTAGCAAATATTTATGTGCGGCACATACAGGATTTCCATTCTGTTAGTCAGGACAATTTCGAATATCGTTATGAATTTTCGTATTATGGATAATTTCTCCACCACAAAAAAGTGTGTCGTTTTCTATCGCAGTTTTCTTGTTTTGAAATATTTATTGGTTGATTTTTTTGAGACTTTTTTAATATTTGATAGTTGCCGGTACCGGACTTTAATTTTTTGACAAACGAGTGTAGATTTTGTTTGATCTTGAGAAGAATTAGTTGCAATATTGTAACAGCATATGATCATTGGTGTAGAATAATGAAATGTTTAAGTAGTACTAATGGTTGCCATTATTTTATAATTATGTTAATGTAAATATTATTTAGAATAAGGTAATTATAGTGCAATAAAAATACACGAATCGAATTTAACAACTTTAGTACTTCGAAAATAAAGGATATAGATTATTCCTGCCAAAATATCTCTTGACTAAAAATGCAAATGTGTGTATAGAATAGATAATGCTGAAGTAGAGAAACAGATGAAATAGAAATGGTAGTAATTCTGAAGTTTGGTTGAAGAATTAATTTGTGAAATTTTAATCGTGATACCCCAGAACGATGCCATTTCTAAAACTATTCGTGAGTCGAAAGGACGACCGTGAACCTTGACAAAAATATATTACACTATTGATGCACCTCCCATAAATATTATTACATTAGGGTAAAATATACTCCACTTTACACGTCTAATAATACGTGTTATTGAAGAAGAAGAAGAAGAAATATATTTCTAATCACTTGGCGCGTCACACTCCGCATTTCATACAGCTAAAATGAAATGTATTGTGTTATGGTTATTTTGTATGTAATTATGAGACTTTCATAAAATCAGGGTACCAAATAGTAGACATTAATGTCTTTCTTAAGGTTCACGGGATCGAATCCTATCATCGTCACGGATAATGATCATTAATATATCCTTTGTGAGATGTACCTAAGCGGAGCGGGAGCGGTAGCTCAGTGCATCAACTGATGTCACTACAGCGCCTCTGACCGGGAGGTCATAGGTTCGAGGCCTGACGGCGGCAGGATTTTCGACACTAGCTTTTCAGCTAGGTCGAATTCAGTCGCTGTCTGAAGGAGAATTCTGATCGGTAGCTTTCCGTGGTTCCTCCGCTCAACACCAGGCGAATGCCGCAGCAGTACCCTACCAAACGGGCCACGGACCGCGCGCGATCTGTCCTTCCCATTCCTTGTCCTATCCTCTCCCCTTACACACACTAACATGCACTACACTACCACATATTCCGGGAGACCGGTCGGGAACTTAGAGCTTGTCCCGTCTGGGGCGGTGCCCCGCTGGTGGGAGAGTCCTGGTTAGGGGAAAACCCCACTAGCCGACGGTAGGTCGGCGCCGGATCTCGCCATCCGACGGGGGAAGATCACCGCCATCTCCAGAGAAAAAGCATGCACTACACTAATGGGACTAATGAGTAGTTGACGCGCCCGGAAACACGAAAAAATCAATCAATGTACCAATGCGGGGGTCACGTGTTCTACTGATCTGAAGCTACATCGTGTTTACCAGAATTTCTACTAAATTGATGAGATGGGTACTCCTTGTGGTGTTGTAGAGGTAACCGTATCAAACTGACAATGAACCTGATAATACTAAATTTTATAATAATTTAAATTCAATTATGTATTTATATTCACATTTATACGATTGTTTACGAGAGCTTCAGTGAAAGCTAGTAGTATTAACATACGGTCATTAGTAAAATTAGTGTGTAATTGACACTTCGTAGTGTTCAACGACTAATTCTAGTGCTCAACGGTAGATTTACTGCAGACTGGAGACTGTCAATTTGGACACTGTGAATGGAGTTTATCATGGAAATGACATAATATCATACAACAGATACATTCAAGATCCTTTCATTCGAAACCTAGTTAACTGGCCTGAAACACGCAAGCGCAAATTCTGTTCTTCACTTTGTACTTGAGTACATTTCTTGCACACGTAGTTCAATAATATCACGAATTCGGTTTGTTGCTCGCATATACGTAACATGTATTTTTTCTTTCTTCCTCAGGGTGAGTTGCTACAAGCTGCTTAAATGCTGGTTACTACATGCCTCAATCCACAAAACAAGATTTGGTTCAGCTACTCATCAGTGAAAAAAATGCTGTAAAATAATAGCCAACGGTACATGCAACAATCACTGATGAGGGCCTGGCCTACTTTATGGTGAACTTCAATAATACGTAATGTGGAGGTTCGATATACAAGACCTATCTGTAAGTATATAATGAGTTATATACATTGGTTTCTTGTTAATATTATTAGAAAATCATCCTTTTTTATGACATCAAAAAGTAAAATCTGTATTACTGTAATTCCCTTTGAAGTAAGTTTTCTTCTAGTAATCTAGTAATACCAGAATTAATTTGGGTTTTTATTAACATTCTTTACATTCAGTGTTTCCAGCCAATACTAAATTCAGTGTTTAATTTTAAGCAGTCGTGATGAAAAATTCTCTTGTCGTTCTCGAAAATCTTGTAAGAAAATTTAAATTGCGAATAACGAATCATTTGCATGTTTAATACACTGTTACATCATGGAGAATATTACAGTTAAATATCTCTGAATGTATTACCGGCAACATTAGTAAAACACAGTACAATAATCGTATTTAATTCCATATATGCATACTCTGCGAAGAGTCTGGTATGTTTTTCTCTTTTCTTTAAAATCTGAAATAAAGTATTATAGTACTTTGCAATCCAAGCTACGAAAATAAGATGATCATTTATAGAATTAAGGTACTTAAGGGGTGTTTGACAAATTGAAATTACAGTTGCAGTTTGTTATTTCTTTTCCAATATTCCTTATGGATTCAAGTTAAATAGAGGAAATGCAATGAAAAATTGTCCATATTACTGATTTTAACAAATGTTTTTACTCACAAACATTCAGTATTTGTGTCTGAATGAAAAGTTATTAATAGAATCGGGCATAACAAGGGTATAAGCGTGGTTTAAATAAAATCGATAAAAAATATATGATATCAATTTGCAGACGTACGTGGATGCATATGGATAAAGACGATCCCTAAAAACCTTTTTTATGGGAAAGCATTAACCCTGGTACTGATAGATTTGAATATTAATCTCAACTAATCTTCTCTAATCTTATTGTGTTGTTACGAACTCATTCCCTTTCATAGCTTTTGTCATACCTAATCGCGGAAATTTCAACACATGCATTTTGCAAATTGAAATACAAAGACATTTACACAAAGTGAATTGTAATGCAGGTAATGACTTGAGCTGGCAATGTCAATAATTCATAACAGTGTAATAATGTTATCTTACGAGAAATAGTATTCTTATTTATAATTTGTTTCCGAATTTTCCCTGAATTACATTGTATTACATTCCTTTTAAGAAATAATAAATGAGTTTCAACAAGGTATTGTGGGAAGTGCGCACTTCTAAGTCGTAAACCTTCAGATTCATGAGTGAGGTTGACGTGGATATGATAGAATTAAGTCCATGATTGAAGCCTTTCATCCAATGGAAAAGAGAAATCAGTACAGAATTTAAAAGCTAAGTTTGAACCTTTCGTCGGCAAAGTTTATTTTTCAGTTTATTTTCCTTTTCAATGAGAACCTAAAATTAATGCTTCCCGATTTCAAAGAAAAGTTCTTAGCACTTTCAACTTAACTAATTTCGAAAGAAGACTGCCAAAATTTACATTGCGTCAATTAAGTAAATTTATTGAACAAAGGTACTAGGGTAAATAGAATTACTATTATAAATCTGTATAGTGTGCAAGTTTTGTATTTTTACTCGCCACATGTAAAACGTTAATACGTAAAATAATTTTCTTTTTGATTGACTCCTCTTTCAGCGTGATTGCTTCAAAACGATTTGAAATTCTTGATTGCATGTGAAATTTGCAAAATAAATTATTTGTAGCTCTTTGAATAGTTATCTTTCATTTTATCAGTTTTATTATTCTTTTCCTATGAGTACGGTTTCTAGTGTCTGTTTTAGCATTGACTGTTACGTAACTTGGTAATTCACCAAGTACAGTATGAATGCAAATCTGAATCCCGTTTGTTTAAAACAAAACTTTCTGTGGTTTAAACCAATACATTTAATGTTACCAATAATAGTTTTTTTTTTTTTTCAATTAAGGAAGATCTGTCAGAGACTGACAAAAATAGGCGTGTCAGTATGAGAAGATAACGAATTTCGTAGGTACTATTTTTTTTTATTTTATAAACTGTCCATCGAAGTTATCATTGTAGTACGTATTTTTACTTCACAAATCTCAAAAGAAAAATATAAAAGCGAAACTGTATATACGAGTTGAGTATATACTACTTGGCTTCCCTTTCATTGTAAATGAACTTTAAACCTATTAAATTTTCCAACCAGTAATCTGTGTAACTAGTTTCAGTCGGAAGAAAATATCTTTTCCAGAATTTCGCCGGGGTGAACCAACAGTTAGGCACGAGTTGGAGCGAAGTGGTCCATCTGTAGGGCGGACAGAAAAGTTTATGTTGAGAACGCAATACGTTTTATGCGCACTCGCAAAAACTCGGGCGATGTTTCCGCTTGCGTCGACTTGCCAACACCGCCCCCTCCACCGCTTTTGAATCGTCGGGAGGGGGAGGAAGTAGAGCGGGGAGGAAGGGGTATGGGAAGGGGGGAGAGGGAACTCAGTGGGAAGGGAGCTCTTTCAGATATTATTTGAGGCAGGCGATTTGCTTAAACGCGTCCTCTGTAGCGTTGTCGTCCGCCGATCTCGCAGACCGTTCGGAGGCACGTGGGTATGTGGATCACGTAGACAGGGAAGAGGAGCGGGAGCTACCGCATAGCCCGTCGTTCTCCTCACGCAAGCTTGCGGTGGGTACGAGATTTAGTATTCAGAACTACCACATGGAAGGGTCTCTGTGCCTGGTAGGAATATAGCAGGCGGACGAGGTAGCGACGAAAGTTCTCGAGGTTCGAGGTTAGTCTGCTCGAGGAGGCCGTCATGCCAGACCTCGTCAAAGGGTTGGACGATGTGGTGACGGGGGGGGGGGTGAGAGCAGGGAAGGGCGGAGGCAGGGAAGGGCTGCGCCGATGAATGGACACTCAGCGAAATTCCTTCCTGTAGTGTCCACCCACTTTCGCTGATGTATCGATCCGCGTTTTGCCCCCAAGTTAACTTTTGCGTCGTTAAGCAAGTTTTCGTTTTGCGTGGATTTGTTAGCAGGCAGGGTGGGACTGGCCCTTTGGTAGTACTGGCAAATGCTACAGGTCCCAGCGCCTTTTAGGGTCAGTAAGCCCTGCGCTACGGCGCAACGCAAAACAATTGCACGAGCCTCTCAACAAAAGACCTCACAGCAGTCTCGCGTACGGTAAATTACTCTTGGTCACTTATTATTAGATCATTAGAACTCAACGACGTCGTGTAGTGCTACAATACGTGATAAACAACAGTTTTGCGATTATACGGCTCTGGCGTAAAAAGTGAATTAATACCACGTACATATGAATCATGTTGGCAGCATGAAATTCTCAGATGCCCAAAAATTGCAACGAGAAGAACACTTCTTACTGTAGAATATAACCGGAATTACTTACATATGTGGAGTAAACGTCAAAAAAGAAAGTATTGATACTTAGATAAATGAGATTAAAAGTTAATTTTTTGCGCGTGGACCAAGGTATATTATTGTAATTAATATTATTTTCCATCTCTTTAAAATTGTAACATTTATTTCTAATGTTAACTTGTCACTTCATGCAAACTTTTTAAAACTCTTTAAGAAAGCAGATTCTTTAGGGGTGTTTTATCAAAATCATAAAGTATAAAATATGATGTATTTATAAGTGTTTGTCTTCGCATAACTTCGTAACGTGTGGAGCAATTTGTACCAAATTGTATACCCTTTTGAGCGACCAAGAAAAACATAAGGAAGTTTGAGATTTAAAGTTTGGTATTTAGGAGTTGTGGATTAGAATCCTAGCAGGGGCAAGTGTAATGCGAGGTTGGGCGAGGTAGGGAAAGACGGGGCGAAACTACTCGGGAATGAAGAGGTGCAAAGCGGTGATGAATGGGTAAGGAGGCGTAGCTGGGAAGAGCAGTGGTAAGGGGTCGGGTGTCGGGCAGGCGAGTAGGACAGAAGGGTGTGTACATAAAATTACTTCCGTTTCCACTCTAGATACATTTATTTCCTTGTCCTGTCTAATAGAATGATTGTGAGAAATTCCATGACAGCGCCTTGTTACTTCAGATGATGCAAAATTACATTAGAAAGGAAGTACGATTCAGAATCAAGAGTGAGGTGAAATATTGTTTACGTAGACAGAGATATCAGAAATTGCCCGTAGCAAATTCATGTATGAAATAGCGAAACGTATGAAGAGCATTTTATATTGAAAATGTATGTTAGTATTATCAAACACGCAAGAAAGGGCATTGTGACGTATCTCTCCTAGGTGATATTTTTAGAGCTGTAAGGTCTATTGAAGTGACTTTGACGTCGAATTTACGATCCGGTATATCCATCGGTTTTACAGGCGACCAGTTGCTTTTTACTCTGTGGTGTGAAGAAGTGATACTCGCGTCTTCCTATTGATTGGAAATTATTCGAATCCAGGGGAACGATCGAATAAAGAGAGTGATCAAACCAAGTATATATTTTTGGCAACCCGAATATATATTTACAGTGTGGAACAGACTGTGTACAATATAAGGAGGCATAGGACATTCAAACGCCAACATAATGATGAAAACATATGTATATTCGAAAATTCATGTTAAATAATAAAAGCTTTTGCTAACACATAACACTTCTAATATGCACAGCACGTGCACGTAGTAGACACTGATTACTGACTTACTTCTTGTTAGCTGTCGAATCCAATATATTTGGTTGCGATCCAAGACTTAAATTATTCGTTAGTTAAAGAACAAAATGGATATTAGATAACAGAAAACACTTAATACTGCATATTCGTACAAAAGGAGAAACAGCGAAACAACCAAACGTATTGTGCTTTATTGACAACCTTTCCTCTATCTTTGCTGACAAACCAGATATTTCCTTAAAAAGTAATTCTTGTACCAAATTCCTAGAACATATTTGTCAGCTCTCTTAGAATTATGGGCTTTGAATTCTACGAATCCATCACTCGAATCATCGAGATGCCGTCTCCGAATATTCAAATAAAACATGTGGAAATTTGAAATAATGTAGTGGATTTTCCTCTGAATTATTTAACGTCAAACTGTGCACTTTCTTCTCCACCAATAACCTCATCAATCTATGAAACCGTTATTCACATAATTAATAATAATAATAACAATAATGACGATGATGATGATACAAATTTCTGCATTGGACGATGGCCAAGGAGCTTGATAAGTCAGTACCAAAAAGTAGCCCTAACATAACCCAAAGGAGGTAATTGAAACGGAGGATGTTACTGCATTCCGTCCGTTTACATAAAATATTTTGTTTATTTATAATAAAAAAGGCAATTTTCTGTTACAACATAAATTTCAATGAGATATTTTTTTAATATTCCGAACGGTTATTAGAAAAAATTACTATAGTACCATATTTGTTTCTCTAAACTATAATCATCGTGCAATACAGGAATATATTTTTAAAATGCTTTTGTCGTTATGCAAATATTCGATTTTTTACTGTCTTGCGTACTTTCTTAGTACTACTTTGAATTGTTCTTGCATATGTGAACTTATTACATTTTGATATATCAAAAATGAGCAACAATATATAATTTCGAAATGAAAAATTATGTATTTTTTAAATCTATGTATCCCACCAATATTGAAATATTTTCAGAGGCGAAAATGACGAGAAACATATACGGTGACTAACAAATTGTGTCACAAGCTAGTATTTCAGGTTTCCTTTCCACCACTCTGTCGTAGAGAAGAAACATCCAGAAAACCAGAGGGATCTAAAACGTCTCGAACTCAATCGGAGACGTCGAGTTAACGCATGCATGTCACATAACCACTTAGGGCAACCCCCGTTCGCCGGAGCTCCGTTCCCAATCTCGCCTCGATTGAATGCCCTCCTCGAGTCGTGGAGGCTGCGCCGACAATTAGGGGGAACTCCCTGCGCGCTTCCCAGGGTTTGCAAACTTACTTCATATTCTCCCCCGAGGGGCTTCAGCGGACCCCGCGCGGCAGGGCGAAGTGGAGGTTGCGAGCTCGCGGAAGAATCACTCGCGCTCTCGTGGTCCTCCGATCGATCAGAGGGCAATTCTGAGGAAAGGTATCGTGAGAGAGTACTCTGTATCGGGCAGCGCCAACAATTATGGTCATTTGTTCCGTTGGTGTAGTGTATTTTGTTTTCGCGGGAGGACCGGGACCGGTAGCTCAGTGCATCAACTGATGTCACTGCAGCGCCTCTGACCGGGAGGTCCTAGGTTCGAGACCTGACGGCGGCAGGATTTTCGACAGTAGCTTTTCAGCTAGGTCGAATTCAGTCGCTGTCTGGAGAAGAATATTAGCGGCCGGCTGCTCTGATCGGTAGATTTCCGTATTTCTTTCGATCAACACCAGGCGAATGCCGGAGCAGTACCCTAACAACGGGCCACGGACCGCGCGCGATCTTTCGTTTCTCTTCCTTGTGCCATCCTGTCCCCTTACACACACACATACACTAACATGCACTACACTACCACATATTCCAGGGGACCGGTCGGGAGCTTAGAGATTGTCCCGGCTGGGGAGGTGCCTCGCTGATGGGAGAGTCCTGGTTAAAGGGAAACCCCTCTAGCCCACGGTAGGTCGGCGCCGGATCTCACCAACCAGCGGGGGAAAATAACCATCTCCCGAGGAAACAACATGAACCACACTTACGGGACTAAAGTCCTAAGCTGTTGACGCGCCCGGAATCACTAACAGCCAACCAACCCTCGCGGGAGGGGAGTTTCTTCGCTGGATGGTGATATCCGACGCCGACCTATACGTCGGTTTCCATGGGATTTCCCACTCCAGGTATCTCCCCCTTTGGGACACCGGATTACCCGGTATAAATTTTAGAGTCCCGATATGTGTGGTAGTGTAGCGCATACAAGTGCAAATGTGGATGCAAGGGGAGAGGTCAGGATAAGGAAGAAGAAAAGAAGATCGTGTGCGGTGTGTGGCTCGATTGTTAGTGTACTGCTCCTATATTCACCTGTTCTGGATCGGAGAAACCACAAAAAGTGTACTGCGTATTATATCTCGGAAGGAGGCGGTGTTCATTCCCCGCTGGAAGGTAAGATCCCCTGCCAACCATTACGGCGAATTATCTGGTTCTCCCTCCAGGTATTTCCTGCCGTGGGGCACCACCCCACACGGGGCAAGCTGCCGACTGGTATCCCACATGTGTGGTATTGAAGTACGTGTATGTGTGTGTTAGGGCGGTGGAGAGGATAAGTGTGAGGAAGGAAATATAGCGCTCAAACCGCAACCAGTTTCTTAAGTTACTGCCCTGGCATTCCGTTAATATTGACTGAGGAAATGTACCAATCAGACCAGCCGACCGGAAAAATAATTTTCACGCAGATGTTCAATGCCACCCTGCTATGAAGCTTAAGTCGAAAATTACCGACCATCGGAACTGGAACCCTAAATCTCCCGATCAACTATGTTCTAGAGGCAACAGTTGTAGCCGAGCCATCACAGTTGGTACGAGCCCGTGGAAGAATCGCTCGCAGTCTGGGGGTCCTTCGATCGATGAAGGGCCAATTCTGCGGAAGGTACCGTGAGTGAAGCGACTGTCAAGGAGATGCCGGAGAACACCTCTTTCTTCCCCTCCACCTTCTCCTCGTCCTCCTCCTCCTCCTCCGCGCAGAAGCGCGTCGCCGGGGAAGGCTCCGAAGTGCCAACCCCCGGGGATGGAGCTTGACTAACGAATCTACGAGCCCCGCAAACATCGTCTGCATAATGGAGAAAGATGGCGAATTTTTCCGTGGGAGAGCGGAGGTGACCGGGACGGGGTGGAGGAGCCCGCTCGTCGGAGAGGGAACGGCTGGACGACTGGGAAGAAGAAGAGGAGGAGGAGGGGGATGAAAAGAAGTAGAGGGGAAAGGGAAGGAAAAGAAGGTGGAAAGGAGGAGACGACAAAGAAGTTGAGGGGAACAGGCACGGGGTCGATCGTCAGGATCTCTCGGGCGCTGAGTTTTTGGTTGCGTGACGGAGGCGAGTGTTTGATAAGAACCGACGATGTACAGCCAGCTGGAGAACTTCTGCAGTCGTACTTCGCACAGCATACGTTTTCCTGAGGGCGACGGAAGGAACTCTGAAACCAAACAAGGGCGAGGCCTCTTGTTTGTCTGTTCATTACATCGTTCATATTCGTATATAGAGATTAAGTACATCCAATAAGTTACTCTACATAAAACAGTTTCAAATAAAAGCAAATACAAGTCTTTGGTATATAATTAAGTTTAGAGAACTTAAGAATATTTTCGAAGAATTGAAATGAATATTTTTATCGTCACGCCTGTAGTAAGAGGAACTCTCAGAGAAAAAAGCAGAACTATTTATTTATCACGTGACAGTAACCCTTTTGAAACAGTTGAGTGTGTTAAACGTAGTGATTTAATGGTTCCGACACCTGAGCTTCAATGGAACAGGGAAACAGATTAAACTTATTCTGAGAATTTGGATATTTTGCTCCAAATTAACTTGTCTGAATGTGTAAAAGATACAGAATAATAGATGCTTCTATAAATAACATATTTACGAATCATCATTTACGATTTCGTTGAGTAAAATTAACCTTTCGTCCAGTTTCGTTGATCCTTAGAGCATATGCAGAGGCCCCCTTGTTTTGCTTCTGGGCATAAATGTAACTTCTTTATCTGTGCATGCCTTCTTGAATTCAGTGGGAAATACAGTTGTTCGAACTATCGTTCTCCATGTTGTGGCGGCAGGAAGTATTATTCCTTCACAAGGACATGATGAGGGATAAGAACCCAAATTTATAGCTAATTTACACTTGAAAATATATTTTATTACATCGGTACGAGTAATTTGTTATCAATCCTTGCGAAAACGCTCATTTTCTTTCTGTATTCAAACTTCAAGTAGTATACGGCTTAGGGTAGGGATCACAGAATTATGGAAACGAGTACAGAATTCACTTCCTCTCGTAGCACGTCACACACAGTTTTTAACTGTTTTTGACGTAAAATAAATTTTTAAAAAGTCAACCTCTATGTCGGAATGACTATTGTAAACTACTGAGATCGTTGGGCATTTTCAATAGGTTCAATCGATCATCATGGCATTTTTCACTTTTTCAAAATACACTGATTTTTCAATTTAAAGATTCAGTTTCAACTTTTAAATTTCTGTGACAAATATTTACCTTATATTGTATTTCATTCTAATTATATAGCCTTTGGAATTACTTTAGGAAAGCGTAGTATTTAAATAACTCAAACTGATTATAACTCAAACTAAACTAATAATTTAATAAGAGTTTTTTCTTTAAAATTCACCATTTTTTGATTGTTACGGACCCATTCGTTACAGAAGTATTTAATTAATATACAACTTAATATATGTAGATCTAAAAAGACGGAGTGAAATTATCTTTTATCCCTGAATAAACAAATTGCAGCGCGGAATCACGAAGATAAAATATTTCATCGAAGAAGACATTTGTGGGGATTTTCTATGGGCCCCACTGATTATGGGTACTGATCACTGATCAGAGAAAATACATGTTGAAATGTGTTATTTGGAATGTCACTGCCAGTGGAATGAGTTTTGTTGCCATCGTTAGAGTGAATACGTCATTTGTTCATTAATGAGCTTATGTGTATTCATGAAAATGAATGAAAAAATGCCAGTACAAACGGCATGATCTTGTATATGTTGCATACGTTAATGAAGACTGATTAGCTTAATTCTAATGCATTCTAGTTATTTCCGTACATATGAATGTGAGTTTCTATGTATATATTTTGGTAGAGATAAATTAATATTCAGTGAAACAATTGTTAACAACATGCATGAGTTTTTACACCAAATTGAATGAGACTTTTTTGAATGTCGCTAGATATCCCTATATAAGTACACATTCTTTGTTTTTTAATAAGTTTTACACATTTCCTCCTACTTTACCTCACTAAGCACACTACAATCATAAAACCCATCCAGCGTACAAAAATGATACTTCAGTTCAATGGATGGTTTGGTAAAGCTACAAAAATAATCAGAAATACGTATAACATATTCATTCTTTTTACGTTGTAACATCGATGAGAATATCGTTGGTTGCCAAATATTATGGACTCTTATAATAGTTATTTACCCTTCAAATATGAAAATCAGTTAGAATTACAATACGACAAATTTCTCTTCTAATTTGTCTATTCCAAGTTTTTATTAGACGGCAATAAATATTTCTTCTCTAGTTTTGTCATAAACGATCGTTTCTTTCTTTATCCATATTTCAACTTAATACCGATGTGCGGGGATTCCGGAGTCCAAGAAAACGCGCAGAGATTGTGGTTTTCCTGCATCTGTCACACGCAGTTTTTAAAGGATTCTTGCGTTCAATATATGAAGTTCAAATAATTAAATATTGTATTCCTCACGTACGGAATGAATGGCAAAAATAGACTTTAAAGCATAAGCATTCCATTGTATAATTGCATGCTTATCACTGAATTGTTACTTCATAATATTAATTATTTTACATAATATTTTAAAAAAAATAATTGAATTGGAAAACCATTTACGTTGTTGCGTCTTGGTGAGAAAATGTATCTTCCTTAATGTTTGTGTTTCTTGTCAAACGCAGCGACTTTAAATGTAGTCGAAATATAAATGAAGTGTTACATTTTAATTAATAAACATTTTAAGGAATCGCGTGTTAACTTTATTGGGTTGTACTTGCTTCTTGAAACTTTGAATCTCCGATCCGCTGTGTACTTTTTGTTGTATATCTGTTTTCTTTTACCGTAAATATGCTTCCGAAAAACAAAATTTTTGTGTGTCCTTTTCTCGCTACACCTGCTTCTCACACAAGGAAGCGCGTTTCTGGGAATCGTATTCGCACTCTGCAAAGAGAAATAAGTATCTTACGGCTGTATAGTCAACGTGCAGCTGCCACCACCTAGTACAGTTTTAGCACAGGATATCTTTAGAGTTTTGTTTTTATTGTCATCAGAATTGGGTCAGGCATAGAGTCATTACGGGAATCCCTTCCATACCAGTTTTTCTGTGCTGCGGTAATTCACAACCCAGATATTTAATCTATCTTTATTTTCTTTCTTTTTCTTTTTTCTCTTTCTTTTTCTTTCTTTCTTTTTCTCTTTCTTTCTTTTTTCACTTTTTTCTTCCTTTTTTTCTATGTTGTCCACTTACAAGCACGACTGAACTGTGGCAGTATATGTAAACAAGAAGATGTAGTTGACGCTTTTGCTTTTTTTCTTTATTTCCCTCATGTGGTTCAATTTAATGTTGTATAGACGTTCAAAAGCTAGAAGTTGGCTTATTTTATTACGCACTAGTGTTTCAGGCATTAAAAATCACCGTCAAAAATAAGTAAGTTCTCTAAAATGAGAAATATTATTTCACATTGTTAATAGAAACTTAGTCCTACACCACGTCCAGAGTCCAGTGGCACCCACAGCAGCGTACTGGCTATGGGGCCAGTCCCCTCCACCAGTCGCCATCTGGGGACCGAAGAAAAAGGAGGAGGATAGAAGAAAGAAGAAAAGAAACTTAGTGCGAAAGAAAACTTGTTTTGAAATTTGAATTCAGATCGCAAAAATAAGATTTAGACATCGATTTAATTTTGTGTTTATAGAAAAAAATTGTCATCTATGTCTTACAATTTCAGTTACACAAATAGGGCAACATTAATCTAAAATTATTAATCTGAATCTTATTAGGATAATCATAATATAACTACATAAATTCACTTATCTTCCATCACATGAATAGTTCAAAATGCACATATAAAATGGACACATGCTACATGCTGTTATACCCGGGGCTTCGTTTTAGCTCCTCTGTTGTCATTTCAGTAATTCCTTCTCTCTCCACCTCGTCAAACGAACGTTTCGAAACTCTTTTGTTCGTTGTTCTCATTGTGCTATTTTTACATACAGTTGTGTTTGTCGGATCATTTAAAATGCATGATCGTAATACACCAAGTGAAGCGCGCATCCGTCGAGCCGGCAACGCCAAGTTCGATACAGGGGTAATCGAATACGCTCATGATTGTGTATTTGCATCGCTTCGTCCCAGGGTCCGAGGTTAAACATCCCATCGTCGACGGCATTGGTTCGGCATCACATCGCCATCAGATGTGCATAAGCAACCTAACTAAACGCGACTCGGTCGGAAGGCAAGCGTAACCAGACCAATGGAGCTTTCTCTCAAAAGAAGCTTGTGGGTCCACAATAGTGCATACTTTCTCGTGTTTTTTGCAACGGTTATGTAATGTTTTAATACTACGAGAACACGTGCGAACATTTCGCACATTTGAACTCGATTCCACATGGTTTCGCGGCCAAGGACAGGTTACTTCACTTAAGCTCCCCGCCATTCACCCAAGTACCTGCGAGTGCTCCTTCCTCTTATGTTGGCGCTACAACCCGAGGTGGGTCTTGGCCTGCTCAACAATCTTCTGCCACTCCTTGTTTTGAACCATCTTTTTCCCATTCTTAATTATCATTCTACGTTGGTCTTCCACATCATTAGTTTCCACTCTGTTATTTTCTTAGTGATTCTATCTGGTTCCATCCTTTCTAGATATCCGATCCGATGTCATATTTTCGTAGACTTTATTTCTCATTTGTTTTCAATCTTCCCAATTCGTCATTTGTTTTCAATTTCCAGATATTATCACTAAGTCTCGTAGGGACGTAGATTATCCTCAAGATCTTTCTTTAAAATGTACTTAATTTTTGTAGACTCTGTTGCTTCAGTACCCATAAAACAGTGTTGGTTTTATAACCGTTAACTGTCAGAGAGTTTTATATGCATAAAATGTCTTCTTTCCAGCTACAGTACGTTCTTTTATTTCTTCCTCTGTCGCATTGTTAGTATTGACTATTGTTCCAATGTATTTAAATCAATGCAAATTTTCAATTTCCAAGTCATCCAGAATAACTTTTGATTTCTCAAACTTTTTTAGGGAGCACTTCATGTACTTTGTTTTAGAGGCATTTATAATTAAGCCTGACTTCTCAGAATCAGCCTTCAGCTGATGGAACGTTGAGACTAACGCCCGCATCGATCTCGTCAAAATTAATACATCGTCCGTATACGCACAAATCTGCTTCATTCTAATAGAGATATTACCACGGACATTCAGTTTCTTCAGTATTCCATCTATTACAATGCTAAAACGGAGCGCCGAGAGGTCTCCTTGCCTTACAATTGCATTTATTTGAAAATGTTGTGAGTAGTCATTGTTTATGCGTACCTTGGCCTTGGTGTTATTTAATGTTAATTTAACTAGTCTGATAATTTTGGTTGTTACTCCCAGTGCAATAAGGCTATTACATATTGGAGGTCTCTTAACTGTGCCAAAAGCCTGTTTAAAGTCAATAAACACATTGCATAGATAAATATTATACTTGTAACACTTTTCATAGATCAGTTTAACAATATGGATATTATCTATTGTTGAGCGATTGGGGGCGAAAGCCCATTTGAAAATCCTCTTGTTTAGGTTTTATTATTTCACTTAACCTGTTGTATGTCAGAGAAGAAAGTATTTTATGTGTTTTATTCAGAAGAGTAATACCTCTATAATTATCACATTTTTTGTGTCCCTTTATTTTATAAATTGGGCATATAATTCGTTCTAACCATTCCTGAGGCATTTGCACATCTATCCATATTTTTTAATCAGATTCTAGATTTGCTCTATTAATATGTTCCTTCCAGCTTTTAGCAATTCTACTGTGATATCTGAACCCGGAATTTTATTTCTTTTCATTTTCCTTATTACTTCAATTACTTCTTTATGTGTGGGCATAGGTAGGTCTATATCTCGCCCTTTCGTTTGTTCTGTTTTCCTGATTAAGTTCAATAGAACCTATTTCTTTATTAAGATCTTGGTGTCATAGCATCCACGTCTTTACAACATCGTCTTTTTCCGTTACATTTCCTTGCAGATCTCTACAGCTTCCAATGTACCCTGATGTTTTAACTGTGTAGTTCTTTAGTTCTTTACTAATTTTCCTAAATTCATTCTTTCTCCTTGCTTTCTTCTATTTCTGGCATTCTATTCTCAAACTATAAGTGAGTGCTCCTAATCCGTAAGAAAAAAAAAATTGCCCATTTGGGATTCAAACTAACGCACTACCACATATGTCGAGAGACCTATCGGGAGCTTAAATGTAACTTCATTATCTGCGCATGTCTTCTAGAATTCAGTGGGAAATATAGTTATTCAAATTATCGTTCTCCATGTCGCGGCAGGAAATATTGTTCCTTGACGAAGGGCACGAGGGATAAAAGCCCAAATTTATTGCTGATTTACCCTTGAAAATAGATTTTATTACATCGGAGAGAATAATTTTGTTAATAATCCATGCAAAAAACGCAAATTTTTCTGTATTCAAAATTCCAGTAGTATATGGCTTAGGGAAGGGATCACAGAATTTTGAAAATGTGCACAGAATTCACTTATCCCCATAGCATGACACACACAGTTTTAACTGTTTTTGACGTACAATTAAATAAATAAATAAATTAAAGCTTGTCCCGGGTGGTGCGGTGCCCCGCTGGTGGGAGGTACCTCGTTTGGGAGTACCCCGCAAGCCGACGTCTGAGTCAGCGCCGGATCTCATCATCAAGCGGAGGAAAACCACCCCCACCTCCCACGGTAAAAAATGTACTACAGTTGAGGGATTAATGCTCTTGGTAGTTGGCGCGTCCGAAAACACTAATCAATCAATTAATCAAACACGTGAGTATTCTACCGAGCGTCATCGAATATTGTTGGAATTATTTCTGTGAATGTAAAGAGAGGCTTTTTGTGGCGCCATTTGTGAGTGCCTGCGCTGACCGTAGGGCTACCCTTCCTGCTTTAGGATGTTTCTCGGAACGGACCGAGTAGAGGACGATATGATTCCGTGCAGTATATTCCAGACAAACCTGCATGCTAGGGACTCAAGATTTTCGCCTTGTGCCGCGCCAAAACCTTCTAGTTTCTACGTAATCAACTTAAAAGTAAACTGCAAATAGTAGGATGAGGGCCAATACCGTGTGACCAATTATCCATGATGACATTGTATTAATACTATTTACACACTTATAAAAGATAAACAGGAACGTGACGGTGACAATTACTACACAAACTATCCTGTAGCGTGAAGATTATTATATCTTCTATCTTATCTTATATATATATATATATATATATATATATATATATATATATATATATATATATATATATATATATATATATATATCCAATATTTCTACGCAACAAAACAAGAGAAGTAGCATTCTCTCACTTTGTCTTCCAAGATGAAAATAGTATTTCATTCGCATCGATGTAGAGCGATATTCTCAACAATGCCTGACAAATCTGACATTGACTCCATAGACCTGATACTATAAATCAAACTTCATCATGGATTATATCACTATAAATGGGGTGATCCTTATCAAGGATTACTAGGTGGCCAATGTCTTTCCTTTAGATTTATGAATATTTTCGAGGTAAATGCGTAAGTTCTCATAAAGGTTAAGGTAACTATTCAGACTGTGTAAGCAGTCGCAGATTTTTTTGTAAAAGTTGTCATTGCCATTCTTTGAGAGTCGCATGATTAATAGAACGAAAATTACATCCCTACCTTTGTACATTTTTAAATTTCCGAGTCGTTATTACAGAGAGGAGGCTACTGGACAACAACAATCCAACAGAAATCTTGGCAAATGCGTGAAATACGGACGAGCTGTGAAAACAACATTCCGATGTCAAATAGGTCGACACTTAAATCTCAACACCAGGGAAGGTGTATTAATAAGTGAATTTATGCTGTAATGCTAAGTAAATGATACTCGAATGTCAAATGAGTTTATGTAATGGTATTCACGTCAGAGACTTGAATAAGAATATTACTCATGGAAATAAAAAAAATAATTCATCATTTTACTTGTTACATTTGATCCAAATGATTTGATGTACTGCGATTTTATAATCATATTTTTTCTCCTTTCCTAATTAAATTCAAAAAATCGCTGTGTTGCACGGATTGTGCAACACGCACTCGTTGGTATGAGTAATCCAGACGCGCCCGATCGAGAAATAAGAGTAGTTTACTGGGCATTGTCATTTATGCGTTCTCGTCAATCTAGAAGAGAATATACAAGTCTATATTATGCTCAGGTTTCGATAAAAACAATCATTCAAGTTTTCCTTAACTTTTAGATTGTGTTCAGTCTTCATGTCTTGCGTCTTGATAAGCCGCTGTACTTCATGATTATCATTTCAAACATTTCTAATAGTATTAAATACTGCATTTTAAAAATATATTATAGATTTAAAGATGTTGGATACACTATGTCGTCTGTATATGTTAGCACAAAATAAAGTAAAACTAGTTATTAATTTCAGCGACCTAGCATAAGAACCGTCGTAATATAGTCAACACTTGGCATTGAAACCTTAACGCTCGAGTCCTAGTCCGGGCAAATGCTTTTGCTTTACAATTTTTGTGACTATATATTGAAGTCAGGGGCCAAAGTGTCAATTTTATTAAAACTTTTGAATTTTCAAAAATTAGTTATCTGAATTTTTTTTCAAATCTCCTGAGCTTTGTTTAGTAAAGAGATTATTTTTAAGGTGTGTGAAGTTCTTGTATAATTCATATTGCAATATTCATATACTTGCAAGTTGTAATATACAAGTTGCATTTAATATTGGGTAATCGTTTTAAATAACTCGAAAAATTATGTGTATTTTATAGCACTACCAGATTTAGAAATATGCTATTAAAATATTAGTTTCTTTTACATCAAGACTTACAATTTGATGCCTTTTTTGCACTCAAAATTTCTCTCTCGAACAGTTCTACTTTAGTAGAATGGCACGACGATTCTTATATTTGAAACGCTTAAGGAGTTTTTACACACATTCTGAATTCTACATTCGTCGACTACAAAGTTCGATGTCCTTTGAAAAGACATTTGGCGATGCGCTTGAGTGAAAGAAATCTCAGAAATCTTCAAGAAAGTGTGAATGCCTTCGAGAGGATCCGAAAACGTGGGTCGGAAACTTTGGAGACGTGACGGCCCGCCCTTCCAATCCGCTCGGACCCCCCTTTCCCTCCCTCGCTCCCCGGTGCACGCTGACTTCGACCAGGCTTCTAACACCCTTGTTAGGCGCGCAGAAATTTTTCTATGTTCCTCGAAAAAAAAAAAAGAGAGAAAATGTGAATCCAAACCTTGATTTCTTGATTTTCTTCACCTTCATCTTCAACTATTGTTTAGTTGTTTTTTTCGTGTTTCCGGGCGCGTCAACTAGTTTGATCATTAGTCCCGTTAGTGTAGTGCATGTTTTTTCTCGAGAGATGGCGGTGATCTTCCCCCGCTGGATGGCGAGATCCGGCGCCGACCTACCGTCGGCTAGTGAGGTTTCCCCCTAACCAGGACTCTCCCACCAGCGGGGCATCGCCCCAGCCGGGACAAGCTCTAAGCTCCCGGCCGGTCTCCCGGAATATGTGGTAGTGTAGTGCATGTTAGTGTAAGTGTGTGTGTAACGGGAGAGGATAGGACAAGGAAGAGGAAGGACAGATTGTGCGCGATCCGTGGCCCGTTTAGTAGGGTACTGCTTCGGCATTGGCCTGGTGTTGATCGGAGGAACCACGCAAAACTACCGATCAGAGGAGCCGGCCGCTAGACTTCTCCTCCAGACAGCGACTGAATTCGACCTAGCTGGAAAGCTAGTGTCGAAAATCCTGCCGCCGTCAGGACTCGAAACTAGGACCTCCCGGTCAGAGGCGCTGACATCAGTTAATGCACTGAGCTACCGCTCCCAGTAACTATTGTTTAGGTGGCTGTTGTCTTGAGAAGAATATGAGGTCGTGTAATTAGAGTGTGACGTAACGAGATGCAGGTTAGTGACGCGGTCATATCCCTCAGAGTAAAATATTCTGTGTAAATAATTATTCGTCGATGTGGTTCGTATTTCTCGCTCTCTAATTTGTGCTTCATTTGTGACGTTGCGAGTGGCTTTAGCGAGGGACTTTTCGTTTGTTGAAGCCACCGTCGAGGATTCCGAGAGTTATTGTCACCTGCGGAGGTTATCGATTTTTTAACGATTGTGCTCCTCGCGTGGCTAAATGTTACCTTCTCGGTGAAACGTATCCGAATGACGGTTAAATATATTGTTTTCCTAATTTTTAGGGACTTTTTAAATTTGTTGATAGATCCTATTCAATTTACATCAGAAATAATTTCAAAAATATGGACAATACTCAACTGTATAGCTCTTTACACCTAGTAAACGAAGTATTGGTGTCAGTACATTGATAATAGAACACAGCATTTCGTGATTGTATGAATGTTTATAAAACACTATATTACAGTTAGTCACCATAACTAAACTGAAAAATTCAAACTTTAAGGTTCAGAGATTATGATTCAACACGTTCAGTTCAATAATAAATGCATGAAGACACTATTTTCTCATGTGTAGTTCTCTGTGTAACTAATACTGTTTACACGGAGGTTTTTGGACTTTTAAAATTGTTTCGTGACACCATAAACGAGTATAATCGGTGTTTCAATACTAAGTGAAATTAAAAATCTTTTGTATACTCAGACATTTCTTTCAAGGCAGTTAATGTTTTCTTTAAATCTCCTAGTGGAAATAGTCCACATACAAGCTTGTCGCCAACCATGGAGACGTCCATCAATTTGAGAACCGCTGGACTAGTGTATCGCCCAAAAAACAAACCTTACTGAGGGGAAAGGATAAATGGACGTCAGCAAGAAAAGCGCTATTATGACAAACTAGTGGTGCACTCGCATGGAGACTTTTTACAGTAACATAGAATACGACTATATTGTCATTTGTATGCTCTAAATATTTGCAAAAATCTCAACAAACAGCTTAAAACACGACACACGATTAGCATATCAAGTTTCAAATATCTTCCCACTTCATAAAAGTTTTTGCCATATTTCCGTTGCAAACAATAACGTTTTAACGCTATACGTGAATAACATTCAACAGAATTTATAGCCAATGTAACAATACACTTAAGCCCTTTCATGATGTTTCGAAAAAAAGAAAATTACTTTTTTTTCTTCGTTTTTAAAACAAAATCAAATATAAACGCCAGAAGAAATTCTCAAAACATCTTTATCATCTATAGAAAATCGCAAGAATAATTTTAAGTAAAAATTCATACGCGTAATGTGGTGAAAATATTTAAACGTACTTCCGAAGCTAAAAAACATGTTTTTTATTTGTACGGAGTACTCAGGGTGAATTGATTTAAATTCCACGAAAAAATTGTTTTTTTTTACACTTCAATTACGATTTTCAACATATTTTTTTTTATCATCGGGGCAGATTTGCGTATCTTATTCCGCTACCCCCTTTGAACCAGTTCTTAGAAAAAATCGTAGCTATCTGTGTCTTCGCGGAAACGACCACATGTACAGTTAATGTTCAAAATACATATTACCTTGACAAATCTCAGAAACTGAAAGATTTTATCACGAACCTGCAGAAAATGATTGTAATATATGTACACATACTTACATGAACAAAATGTCTCTTCAGTTATATTACAATTTATTCTGGGGACTTCTGTGGACTCCCCCTCCCCGGTTGATGTTCGACGGGTACCGGAGTGGTGCGGGTGTGCGATTGTTAATAAGTCATCATATTTATAGAATACAATATTCATTATGCTACTTAGGAATACATAGAAATATTTATGGTGGTAGCGTATTCTAAATAGTTGCTACAAATACAAAAAACAATCAAACAAACATTATAATACTTACGTATTATTTAATACAATTTTACAAAAGGAATGTCCTAACCCTATCATGCTAAAGGATGCCTACAAATATAAAATAATGATACAAAGTAATTTATTTTAATTTTAAAATACTTAAAGAAACTATTTAATCAACCTTTAATATTTTTTGACATTCTGAGAGAATGTCTCCGGCACAGTTGCAGATAATTCGTTCCAATTTTATGTTGCTTTGTTTAAAACATGAGAATTTACCTACATCTATTCTCTGTTTTCTTCGCCGAATTTTCGAGCCATAATCCCTCCGCCCGGCGCATGTGGGCTTTGATATTCTTACCCGCACTTCCCCCACGGAGCACATCTCTTATTGATTTGAATATCGCGTTCGAGAACGTCGCGATTTCTTTCTTTGTTTTCTAAAGTTTCCCACGATATAAATTCAGCATTAGAACGTCCTCTCCTAACAAATTTTGCAGCATAATTTTGTACTTTTTCGAGGGATTTTATTTGCCGTAAACGATATGGGTCCCAACATAAGGAGCCATATTCCAATATCGGCCATTCTAGAGACATGTACCCAACTTTCCTTCATTTACACTTTCTTTCCTAAGTTCTCTTATTACAAAGTGCAATGCCTTCCACGCCTTTTTCACTACGTAATTTATATGTTTTGCCCATACCAGTTCCTCATTTAGTACCATTCCCAAATATTTACAGCTTTTGGCCCCCGGAATATCCAGATTTCCCAATTTATATTCGATGTCGTCAGTCTTACTAGCTCAACACAAATCTCCTGGGTCAATTTAATAGAATTTATTCATTTTAAACTATTGGGTTCCTGATTAAGGGAAGGAATCTGCAAATAGAAGCTGAATGTTACATGCTCATTTCTTTTAATATTTTCTTGTTAGTTTTAACTAACAATAAAAACTATTTATATCGACACTTCGTTTGCAATATCTAGTTACGAATTTTGCAGCCTGATGTGTTATCAGAGTATCTCTTTTCGTTGTAGCAAAATCGATGACCGTCCTTTAAATGAAATTATAATTCTCACCGTTTATCGTAATGTAATTAAATTCAAAAATAATAATATCGGTTAATTGCATACTTTAACCATTATTCGATATTGTAACGCATGTAATCGAACAGTTTCTGCTAATATTCCCAGTCAAATTTTAGAGGTATTTACATGGATATTTTCGTCCGAGGTTCATTCGAAGCGTTTTGACGCTTACGCCTCTATCCATGGAATTTTTTTTAAAGAAAGAATAATTTTATATTATAAATAAATGTATGATTCAGGGAAATAAGACGACACAGGATGAGAAGCAAACTGATTCCACTTGTGCAATTTCCCTCCCTTTTACGATTTCAAGCGAATTTGTTATGTCTCAGATCAGTTTGGGGTTGGGAATTTCAGTACATAGAGCTCATTTGAAAGCAAGACTCTGCCCTAACCGAGAGATCTAACACATGAACGCTTCATTACTCCAGGAACTCCGGCCTATGTTTTTATAAGCGATCCAACACACATAAAATTGAATCTTTTGGACAAAGATCTTCGTGAAGAGTAGCAATAGAGAAATAAGAGTGGATATTGGATAGAGAGTTCAGATTCCCTAATGGCCGAAGCGCACAAGCTCCTAGCTCGACTCTCAATTAATGGGAATTGTCTGCGCCTGTTTTGAGCCTCTCGAGCGAATGTATATTATTATTTAGACTCATTAGTAACGACTACATAGAAACATTCTGAGGGTATTTGAAGCAATTGCTCTTTCTTTTATTACTTTGTTCAATTAAGACAATTATTTTGTACAATAGCGGCCGGCTCCTCTGATCGGTAGTTTTCCGTGGTTTCTCCGATCAACCCCAGGCGAATGCCGGAGCAGTACCCTACCAAACGGGCCACGGACCGCGCGCGATCTGTCCTTCCTCTTCCTTGTCCTATCCTCTCCCCTTACACACACACACTTACACTAACATGCACTACACTACCACATATTTCGGGAGACCGGTCGGGAGCTGCCCCGCTGGTGGGAGAGTCCAGGTTAGGGGGAAGCCCCACTAGCCGACGGTAGGTCGGCGCCGGATCTCGCCATCCTGCGGGGGAAGATCACCGCCATTTCCCGAGAAAAAACATGCACTACACTAACGGGACTAATGACCGAAGTAGTTGACGCGCCCGGAAACACGAAAAAATCAATCAATCAATCAATCTTTTGTACAATTAAGTACCTCGTATTAGGTTAGAATATTTAGGTTTTCTTAGTATCTAACGTTCGTATCGAATAGATGCATTGCAATATGAGCTGCTTAAAAAAATGTTGGAAATATTAATATAATCGTAAAACCAATTGTATTTTTGAAATATAAGTGGTTAATACTTGTGTACGAATTCACGGAATGAATTGTTTTACATTTATTTAAGCATTTTGTGAGAATGGTCCGTTGACAGAAAATTTCAAAGTTCATGACAGGTATCCAGTATGTCTTTTTATACGTTTTTAATAAGACAGAATGCTCATATATAGCCTTCACTCGTTGTCTCATGGGGAATTCTCTTCACGTTTGTTAAATAATTACTTTTGAAACTGTTATTCAAAATTTAAAAAATTCTTTACTCTTTCGCGTTGCCTTTTCTAAATTATTCACTCCCCAAAATATAAAAGAAGTCATTTTTTCTGACTGCGTATTATTACGCCATTGAAGTTAAACTTTACATAATAATGCAAAACTGCGTTTTATATAGAAAGGATTGAAATAATGATATATTTTAATAGTACTTCAATTTTAATTTTTGATTTGTACCAAAGAAATAAATGAAAGCTTTTCGTGGAGTGACTATATTTTGTTTGAGCATTTTGTAAATGTTCAGAGTTAGACGAGTCAATAAAACGTTTTTTATTGACTCGTCTAACTCTTAAAATTACTTATGAGCGATCAAAGTGATTAAAGTATTCGATTACTACTCCTTCATTACCCTGGACACGTCTCTCTGGCGACACACTTTTATACCACCTCCCTGCACAGACCCATAAAAGTGTTCATGTGATATATTACATCAGCCTCCTCAGGTATGAACACCGGGACAAAAGACCAAGACGCAAAATACCGCTGTCAGAAATTTTACGAGACGATGCACTTCGACTCCTTTCTAGAATTAACTGAGAAAAACGTTGGGGCAACTCCAGCCGGCCGCTTGGGAAACGGCATCGGGCGAGGGATCCTCGGAGAAAAGAAAAAAAATATAACGGGGGCGATCTCGCTTACCTTTTGCTGAGCGCTGTGGGTAAATAAAGGAGAGGGAAAGAACTTTCCCTCTCTCCGTGAATAGAGCCGCTCCCCGAGCCATAATAGCGTTGCTCATTATTTCCGAATTCACAAGGGCAGCCGTGTTTGTCCGCATCCCTCTCACCCCTCGTAGCCCGCCACGGTCCCGCCACGCCCAACCCCGCCGCACCATGTCCCCGCCTCCGCCCCGCCCCGCCCCGCCCCTTCCCCCACCCCTCCCCGCTCCGCGCGCGCATCGCCGCTAGCGCCGGGGCCGCACTGTATCAAATGCCATCAAAAGCCGGTTTTGATGCGAGCCAGCCCTCAAACGCGTCAAACGGGCGCGACGAGCTGTGACGTACTGTTTACTCTGACGACGGTAGGTCGGACGGGCCCTCACCGCTCTCACCGCCCCATCCCCAACTCTGTCCCCTCCTCGTCCCCGGCCCCTGCCATCGCCCGCCACCCACGCTGCCATCGACGCCCATGAAGCTCTCGCCACTCACGCCAGCTGCGACGTCTGCCGGAGACCATTGCTTCCATCCATCCTGCATACACATCCACGTCCACACTCCCCCACTCCTCCACACTATTAGGACCGCACTACACCCCTCCACCCCACACCCCAATCCTCGACGCCCCACACCCCCATGCCCTAGTCCCCCGCGCACTCACTCCGCTACTCCCCAATCCTCCACTCCCCTACGCTCGCACTCTCACATTCCAAACTCCCCCATTCCACACTCCCTTATTCAACACATACCCATTCCACACACCCCTACATCCCCTCTCTCCCACGCCCTCTCCACCATTCCCCCAATCCCCCACTCCCCCGCGCCACCATTCCTGCATTCCATCATTTTCCTAATCACCCACTCCATGCTCTCGCTAAATTCCCCGCCCGCCCTGCCGGTCCGACCCTCTGTCCCCACCCCCCATGTCCTGCGCCGTGTTCCTTTCTACTACACTCTTCCGCTCTCGATCCGGCCCTCTGTGATGGGCACTACTGTTTGCCACTGTCTCTTCTTTCCTTTCTCTCACTTTCGTATCCTCTATCGCCTCTTCTCACATCCCCACACCCGTGTCCCCTCTTTCCAACATCACATGTTTGCACGCTATCAATCCGTTCTCGTTATCATCCCCATTTTTCTTACTATCCTCAAATTCGTGCCTCCATATTAAGGGTTATTTCACCCCTTTTTAACAAACCTCCATCACTTGTCACTTGCTCTTTTCTCGTGCCGTTCATGACCCCTGGCGTCCTTTGTGCACTTGTTCGTAGCTTACTTCAAATCCCTACCTCGCCCTTTACTACTTCGGAAACATGCTCAATACCCAACAACACATCTTTGTCACTTCTCCTGTAACTTTTTCCAATAACGTATTTTCCTCTAACCCGTCTGGTATCTTCCCTGTGGACTTCCCTTCATAATTTTTTCGTGTGTTTCTCTGTTTTATTTGTACATTATTCGTGGGTTTGCGTTGCACTTACTCCTTATTCACATAATCATTTTATTTTCACTTACTCCCTACGGCATAGAGAAAAAGTTATTTAATGCTGCAGAAAAAACAGCGAATTTTCGGATTAATAACTCTTATTACAGAGCCCTGGTAACGAAAAAGTGGATAAATCCAGTTGCCAAATTTAGAAAAAAATCCTCTAACACGTGGTGTAGCCAGAATTGATGTTTTGTGGGTCCTTGATACCAAAATATCGAATGATGGCAAAATGTTTGTCCATCCGTTCTTCTGTCAATCTATCTCTGTCCGTCCGTCTGTAAACAACGTTAGCGGCTAAACCGTTCTGCCTATTTTTTTTTCAAAATTGATATTTTCCAAACGATCTGGCAGATGTCGCGATGGGCTCCTGGAATTTGCAGCCGATATTGTATTTTTGTTTGGGGGGGGGGATAGAAGCCCCTGGGACATTTTCAATTTTTTTTAAAAACGGCTCCATAGTTTTGGATTAAATTTTCTTGTTGAATAGTACAAATGACGTTTAAGATGATGGTACAGGTCTCATTTTCGTTGAAAACTGAGTTTTCGGAAATTACGAAAATTCAAATTTTTTTCGGCGTCTTCCTACAACTACATGAAGAAAGAGATTTTTCCTTTAACGAAATCTGTTCCTTGAAGATAGATCATGTACAATTTTTCAAAAATTCTAGTACTTTTCGTGTAATTTAGCGTGAAAATAGGGCAAGAAAGTACGTGTTATTCTAGCACCACTATTTTCTACTTCAGTTCATTTCCCACCTTAACACACATAAACATGCTTATTACACTACACAACAACACATTACGGGAGACCAGTCTGGAGCTTAAAGCCACCCCTGAAAATATCATGTACTTCACTTACGGTACTAAAGACTAGAGTAATTGACAAGCCCGAAAATAACTGAATACTCAATCACTGATTCGCCCGTGTTTTGTCTTTACTTTCATTACTTTCATTCACAGTTACGCTTTTTTCTTTTTATTATTATAACTATCAATGTAATTGATAAAAATAAAAATAAAAATAATAATAGTAAATAAATATATACATTTGAAATTCAGAATAAAAAATATCCATAGACCATTCATTCCTTTCATACATAAGGAGCAACCCACTATCCATTTCGCATCAATGTCGCTTTTGCTTCAAGTAAGCCCTTGCCTTCAACCCAATTTTACATGAAGATGCCCGTTGGCCATTTTCATCCGTGCCAACAACTCCCCTCCGTTCCCTCTGATGTTCATCCCTGCAGCGAATCTTACGGACACGGTGTGACCCAGCAATGTAATGGTGGCGAATTGTAGCGGCCGGCTGTTCTAATCGATAATTTTCCATGGTTTCTCCGATCCATACTTGACGAATACCGATGCAGTTCGTTAAAAAACGGGCCACGGACCATGCGTGATAATTCGTTCGTCATCTCTGTTCCGTTCTCTCCACTCTACACACAAACTACGTGCATGCATTATACTACCACACACGTCGGAAGGTACGTGGGGAGCTTCGACCTTGTCTCAGCCGGATGCCCGGCTAGGGGAGACGCTTGGAAAAGGACCCCCCGCATGACGACGTGCAGGTCAGTGTCTGATCTCACGTTTCGGACGAGGTAGCACCGTCGTCATCCGGGATATAACACAGTGATCATAGTACTTGACCTGAACGAAAACACTAAATACTCTCACACAATATGCCACTTTTCGATTTCCGCTTTTCGATTGCGCTGCCGATGTTGATCCCGCTCCCGGTCCCTCTCCCGATCCCGATCGCGATACCGCTCACGTTCGCGTTTCCGCTCTCTGGTTTCTGAGCTCGCTGGCGGGCTGTTGAGTGAGCTACCGACCGACCGACGGATCGACCGACCGACGGATCGACCGACCGACCGACCGACGGACCGACCGACCGACCGACCGACGGACCGACCGACCGACGGACCGACCGACCGACGGACCGACCGAGGACCGACCGACGGGCCGACCGACGGACCGACCGACGGACCGACCGACGGACCGACCGACGGACCGACCGACGGACCGACCGACGGACCGACCGACGGACCGACCGACGGACCGACCGACGGACCGACCGACGGTCGGAACGAACAAACGAACGAACGAACGAACGAACGAACAAACGAACGAACGACCAAACGAACGAACGACCAAACGAACGAACGAACGAACGAACGAACAGACGAACAAACGAACAGACGAACAAACGAACAGACGAACAAACGAACAGACGAACAAACGAACAAACGAACAAACGAACAAACGAACAAACGAACAAACGAACAAACGAATGAGCGGGCGCTGAGCGTAGCGCGAGGCTCCACCGCGCAGCATCCAGCCCGGCTCAGGCTGCGCGGGCTAACGATCACGCTTCATAACGAGTCATGGAACGCAGGCGAAGCTTAACATTTGGACGCGATCTGTCCAGGCCTTGTTAAAATGGTCGTTAGGCGACCTGATTTTGCAACCGGTGAAAATTAAACGTGCTAATTCCGTGTACATTCACAAAGGTATGTGGTAATTTAACAAACATAGTTGAAGTTTGGTCGATATGTTTTTTGAAACTGCGTCGCTCGTTAATTACTGGAATAATAT
>BLKR01009250.1:65000-70000 GCA_011170035.1 Teleogryllus occipitalis
ATTAAATAGAAACAGTTATGTCAGTCTCTGTGGCATATCTCTAAAGGCACAAGTAAGACATTAATGGCTTGTGACTTGCATTTAAAATATTATGTCAAATACTGTTTTTTTTATGTTACTTTAACACGCACATTTTTGTTACTTTAACACGCACAGCCTTTGGACTGAACACTTTGAATAAATTAAAAAAAGGTCTATTTTCTCTAATTTCCATTAATTTGCACTGACATTGTTCTCAATTTTCCTGAAATATATTGAATCGGAAATTCGATAAAATACTTTCTAAATTGGCAAGATATTATTTCTAGCAGTTTTATCATTAAATATTTTATTATTACCAATTATATACTAGAGTACTGTTCGTTGAATTGAATCTCACTCTCGAAGCGAGGACAAAAAGGTTTTGCCGGCTTTATCACCTGATCATGGCGCGGAGTAATTTCAGAGCTTTGTTCTACGAACGTGAAAGGCAACTTTGGGTATTGTGCAAATTACCCTTAATTTCAACTGCTGAATAGACCCAAGATTATGGGTTCGATCCTAGAGGTCAATGGCGTGTTTTCGGGTGAAATAAAATGCCTAGTGTACAGTAACTTCGTTGGCAAGAGAAGTTTCATGTTGAATGCAACGTGGTAAAGAGAAAACTCCGCAACGAAAATTAAATAATCACATAGTATTTTAGATCATAATTTACCACATACATTTAGCAGATTGCAATGAAGAACATAAAATGATATTTATTAATCATTGTTTACAAATTATTTACAAGACATTAAAACTTTTTACAAAAAGTTGTAAAATTGTATATTTGCCAAATTTATAACGCCTATATAATAATTGATAACGGTACAGGACAAACGGAGCCTATCGATGGCACACAGGAGAAGTGACAACTCAAAAAATACAATTTTGAGTTAAGAAGTTGAAAACATTCCTCTCAACACTTACTTATTCAAGGAAAACGTCACAACTCTATCTATAAAATGGGCCGCGAGATGGGGGTAATGTTTTGCGATTGGAAGAAACACTACTGCGTATTATCTTGAATAAAGTCACAACTTCACTTGATAGCGAAAGGTAGCTGAAAAGGGAACATTGCAGTTGTGTCGAGAAGAACGTCTTATCTCAAGTTGTGACAATATTATTTTAGTGTATTATCAAGAAAAATGTCATATTTCGTCTTAAGTCACTAATGTATCAAGATAAAATTAACATACAGTCCTAGTATTATTTTCAAGAAAAGTGTCATATGGCGAAAAAGGGTTGAATAAACCTCAAGTTAAGATGTCCACAAATCGTATGTCTTGTATTATGAGTTTTTTAGATCATAGGAATAATCTACTGTGATTAAGTGTTTCAAAAGAGGATATGCATTGACACTAAACGCATTAAGAAAAAAACAAGCGATAATGATGATGATAATAATAATAATAATAATAATAATAATAATAATAATAGTTATGTTCAGAAAAAACACTCACTTTCCAAACAACAAGTTTATTTACACAGTAACGGAAATATTTACAAGAGCGGTCAGAAAATCATTTCGCCTAATGCACACTCTATCAAAACAACAGTTACTCCTATCTACGTCTCCCGCTCTGTCTGCTCCGTCTCTGGCGGCGCTGCCTTATCAGGCAGCCGGCGTAGTAGCCTCGCTTCACGGCCACCGGCTCGCCGGCTAGCTGTTAATTTCTCATTGGCCGGGCGTCTTTGCCGGTCTGATGCCCAGCCGTCACCCGCCGCCGCTGCCGCCTCGCGCCGCTTTAGGCGCGCTCTTCAACTTTGTCGCACAGCCGCAACAATAATAATAATAGTAATAATAATAATACCAGAGTTTGCACGAATAATCAGACAAGTTCTGAAGACATCACTCAATAGCAGGAATATGATCAAAGCAATTAATACATATGATGTCTCGGTGCTCGGGTACTCTGTTTGGGTTTTAAAATAGAGTACACGGGAAATCGAAGAAACCTGTGCATATTGATGAATAAAGAACGCAAGCATCATTCAAAATCAGCAATCGAAAGAATAACGTTGCCACGACGTTAACGTTTGGGTGGCCGAGGCGTTGTGGACATAGGCAACCAACGGTGCCAACATATAAAATCTCTACGAGAATACTTTCACAAGAAAGCAGAAATATCTAAACTACATCGTGTCTTTTGTTTATTAGATGGATCCACACCGTTGAAGTTAAGTCATCAAGAATACAACGGAAATAATTATTCAGAACAGCAAAAACTGGAAACGTGGATGACCAAGCCTCTGCACGGAAAGCATCTGCATGCAATTAGTCAAGATCATGGCGACATGAAACCGTCAAACTACTGGCTAATGGCGGGTCAGATGTTCTCAGAGACCGAAGGCATTATGCTGGCAATTCAAGATCAAGTCATAGTCACCAGAAGTTATCTGAAAGCAATAGTAAGAGATCCTGGGGTACAAGATAACAGATGTCGATATGGATGCCAGGAACAGGAAAACATCCACCGCATTAAACTTGGATGTACATATTTCTCAGGAACTGATTATAAACAACGCCATGATGCAGTTGGAAAGATCTTGCATTAAGAGATTCCTTACCAACAGCAGCTTATAGAATGCAAGGTACCCTTACTATAAATACGTACCTAACAATGTTCTCGAAAATTATGAATGCCGACTTTATTGGGAAAGAACAATTCTCACAGACAGCTCCTCACAACCTCAAGCCATAGCCATACTAAACACAAAGAAACCTTGAAGAGAAGGATGCCGAGAGAAGGATGCCCCGCTTGTTGAAAGTATCAAGAAACAGGGGCATATGGACCATGTGAGAATCATCCCCATCATCTCTAGAGCCTCAGTAAAACCGAAGACACTGTTTAAAAGTTTATAAGATCTTCATATTAGTGGGAATATTTAAAAGACTACGCAGAAGGCTGTGGTCATCTCAACAACTGGAATAGCTCGAAAGGTTATGGGGGTGTAAGGTAGATGGGAACTCCTAACAAACAGACGTTGATAAGTATGCTTTGATTATGTGTAACCCGTGCTATTATCCTTATGAAAAAAGAAAATAAAGGAAAAATGTAATAATAATGATGATGATGATAATTCTATGAGGAGAATGCTCCGGACATGATTCGAAGAATCGAAGATATGGAAAATAGAGAGCAAAATAAAGATGTCGTTTAATCCGTATTATCATTAAAAATTGCTCTACAGTACTATTTACAGTTTTTATGTTAATCATACTGAATAATTAATGCCACTTTTTAATTTTCGACCCAGTGTTGCTTTAAAGTGCATGACTCTGACCATTACGTGATTTGCCTTTTGCATCCGCAAACGAACGTGACAAATCATATGTGAACAATTTTTCCGTTGAGGGCTATACTTCTTAACTGCAAAGACCCAAGAAAAGGAAAGTAATAAATTTTGTTCAAGCTATTAAACATTAAAAAAGAAATCACTAAAATAATTTCTTTCCTTATAACAAACTTCTTATATTTTTATTTCCCTTAACATCGAAAATTAAATTCATTTCAAACAAATATCTCAAATAGCGCTTGGGCCATTTATTATCTTCTATTTTGTTCACTTTTGTTCTAGTTTCATTTAATTCTTGGAAAAAATGCCACGATCTACATCTAGTCAATATATAAAACTTTACCTCCCTCCTTAATATCACATAGATATTTTACAGTTTTTGAAGTAAATAAAATAAGCAACGATATAAAATTTAAAAAATAAATACAGAAACAAACAAACAAATGAACCAAAAAATAAACCAACAAATAAACAAAGAGACCTTAAATATATAAAATTAAAAATATAAAATACAAATAACACATATTAACAAATAAACAAACAAATAACAAACAAATTAATAAACAAATTTACAAGTGAATTGTCAAACAAATAAATAAGCAAATAAACAATGAAACAAACGAATAAATACGCGAATAAAACTTGTAGTTCTTGTCAAGTTACAGTGAGCGTGGTGTGCGGCGTTTTGCACGCTGCGGTCTGAGAAACAGACAAGTTAAAGGGTGAGTTGGTGAGCCCGGGCACAGCGGATACGATGCGTGAGGCGCTACTGGTGCCTCTGAAGGGAGCCGAGTAAACCTATTACGGTCTGCTATTTATGTCGTCTACTATTCACGTCGTTAAGAAGTTGGTCGTCTGCTGGATTAGAGGGAGCCTACAGCTTTACTCTAGCTGATTTAAACACGGTTCCATGAGAGTACGTCTGTTTCATTCTTCAGAAAGATCATCCCAGTATTAGAATGAAATTTTGGCTTTGATTAATAAAAATAATGATTTATTGCAATGGCGAAGCCTCATTTTTGGCTTAGGGTATGTAATCCGAGAAATGAGAAAATAATTTAAAACTCCTCAATATTCCTCATTCACCAATGCCATACCTGACACTTTGGTCAATTAGAGCCCACAAATTAAAATTAAAAACAGTCATTTAAACATGTGTACATTTGAACTAACATTTAAACGACATTTGTACATTTAAAATACAAACAGACCCAGCCAAAGTAATAATGATTCACGTACTTCATGTACTAGTTGAAGGTTAGAAAAGTTGACGGAAGTTCATGACCTAGCAAAATATAAATGTGTGCACTCATACTTTAATAGTAAGATCACTCTCACGCTCAATTATTTTCAAAATTGTCCAATACATATCATTACAGGATTCCATAATTATATAGTCACTTGTTTGGATCGCGTTTTGCTCGCCATTTTACGTCACAGATGTACATTGCAAGGGCACATACCCTTTTGCATTGAGCCAGCACAATCCCTCACCTAAATTGGCTATATATAGTTTCTAAATGCGTTAAAAAAGATAAACTTATATAAAACAACAATGCTCATAAATTAACCTTGCTCTCTTACAAACACCGAAGAAAACAATGATGTTTCGTACCACGATAGCTATTTCATAAGCACGCTGGATGTAATTGGTTATTGTATACATCTGATTCACAGCGCAG
>BLKR01009250.1:75000-145257 GCA_011170035.1 Teleogryllus occipitalis
AGAAAAATGGTCCCAACAGGTATTCAGTTTGCTGCAGCAACGTAGAAATTTAAAACCCACAAGTCAGTTAATCAGAAATCTATTCAATATAACATTTTTGTTTTTCATACAAACACATTACATCCAAGTATCGTAACATTCTGAGCTACATATACTTTTGTCTCGGTGAATGGAATGAGATTGACAAGTTTGGTCAGAAGAGATGTCTGAGTGCATCAAATAATGTCACAGCAATGCCTCTGACATGGAGGTCCTAGGTTATTGTCCCGATGGTGGCAGGATTTTCGTCTTTAGACAGATAGGTAGGTGGAATTCAACTGCTGTCTGGAGAAAAATTGTAGTGGCCCCCTGTTCTGATCGATAGTTTTCGTGGTTTCTCCGATAATCACCAGACGAATGCCGGAGCAGCTCCCTAACAACCGGACCGTGCGCGGTCTTTCCTCCTTCTTACTTGTTCTGTCCTCACCCGTTACTTGTAAGTAACAGGTGAGGATAGAAGAAGCAAGAAGTGCGTAAACGCACATTTACACTAACATGCACTACACTTCCACACATGTCGGAATACCGGTCGGAAGCTTAGAGATTGTCCGGGGTAAACCTGAGGATCCGACGGTAAGTCGGCGCCGGATCTCACAATCTAGCGGGGAAATATCACGGTTACCTCCCGAGGGAAAAAAAAGCACTTCTGCACTTACATGATTTGCAAAACTGCACTTACATGACTAATGACCTTGGCAGTTGACGCCCGTCATCACTAATCAATCAATCAAACGGTGTCCAGCGAATCAAGTGTCAGCCGCCATTAGAAAGGTCGCGGCTTACGTCTGCGCGGCGAGGAAGTCAGCAGGCGCGGCGCGGTGCGTCCTTCCCCTGACGAATACCAGAGTGTTTTTTTGCGACGGCCGCGTCGCCTCCGCGATCGCCCTTCTTCTCCTTCCCTGGAGAGCCCCAGGATTGAGCTGCTTACCCCTCCCTGTCCAAAGTAAACTCTCATTGAATAAATCCTCGACACCCCGGGACGCGCCGCTCAAAGAGGATGCACAATCGAGTTAAAGAAGACTACGACGTCGACGCCAAGGCCAACGAAGTCGTGGGCGAGAAGGAAGAGGAGAAGGGCGAGGACGAGGTGTGGCGAGGGAGGGGAGGGGTGAGAGATCGCTCGATTGCGACTTACTACTCCCCTTCAAGTGTCGCACAATCGAACTTTATCAAGATCGCGACCTTTCACGTGGCGCGTACAATGGGTGCATTACGGCTTCGTTAATTAACGTTAACGAAGGCGCAACGAAACCGTTGAAGCAGTGAGGCGAAGGGAAGGCCGCTGGAGCCGGTGTCTGCGCGGGCTTCGGTGTGAACCTTGTGAGAAGCCAACTCCGCGCGTTGTGGCGCGGTTCGCCCCTCCCGCGCAGCATGCCACGGCGATTCGTCGGCGGCGACAGCGACAGGGACAACCCGCCCTTCGCGCTGATTACTTCATTTGTCCGCCCCCTCCCTCCTGGCGGCGGTGGCGGCGGCGGCGGCGGCGGTGGTCGAGGCGGGACGGCGCGGAGGGCGGGGGCGGCAACGGTGGCTGTCCGCGCGTTGGCCTACAAATACCGCTCTCCACAGCAAAGCCCCTAGCAGCACCGCGCGTTCCCGGCCAGCTCCGCCCTCCCCCCTTCGCTTCGTGCCCCCGAGCCCCCTCGGGCCCGCTGCACCACCCCCGTCGCTCGGCTTACGTAGATTGACAATTTAAATTTCAATATGCGCGGGCCCGCTTCACGGGGGCGTCGGCGGAAGCGGTCGCTACGTATCGCCCTTTTTATCCGGCCCTAGTCCGCGATTTTATTGGGACCGCACGTAAGATTATATGGCAGGGATTCGAACAAGATTATCTTGTTTACGTCAAACTGATTGTAAGAGCTTAATGCATTATGTATGACCGATGCACGGGCGACCGACCGCAGTGGCGGCAACGGCAGGGCGGCGGCGGCGACGACGACGACGGCGGCGGTGGCGGTGGCGGCGGCAGGGGTGGCTCGGCCGAGGGAGCCAGTGCGAGGCGACGACGGGTCTGCGGGGTCCGGACGGTCGGTGGCGAGGAGGCGGGGGCGTCGGCGTCACATTCCCCTCCACCTCGAGCGCCGCCCCCTTCTCCTCTGCCGGCAAGCTCCCGCTCTCGCGCCGCCGCCGCCGCCGCCACCGCCGCCGTCGGGCCACCACGTCGCAATTTAAAATGAAATTAGTTTGGAACTCGCGCGCTCGCGACCGGCGGTCGCCAACTTCGGGCCGGCGGACGCGCTGTCGCCACGACGAGAGGGCGCGAACGGTGGGGCAGGGCGGGAGGGGCGGGGAGGGGTGGGGAGGAGGCGCGGCAGGAACGGCGGGAACGGCGGCGGCGCCGCGTGCCTGTGGGGCCCTTCCGCCGGGGGCCCCGCCACGCCCCCCTCCGCCTCCCCCGCCCCCTGCACCGCACTGGGCGCTCGCGGCGGCCGCGGCGAAGGGTGGCGGCGACGTGCTGGAGGGGGGGCGGGGTAGGGGCGAAATGGCGCCCACGGAGCGATGGGCGGGGGAGGGCGGGGAGGTGGCGCGGGCGGCGACCGCGTGCGCCCACGCGTCGATCGAGTTTTTCCTGGAGGCCGGCGTGGATTTACGGTTTCATTAGGGCAACTAATTTAAACAGCCGAGGCTTCGCCATGAACTCGCGCCCGCGCTCACAATTAGGCGGTGTTTAAAGCGGAGATGTGCTAGCTCGCCGACAGCGCACACGCGCGCCGCCGCCCCCGCCCCCCCCCCCCCGCCACGCCCGCGCAGTCGGCATGCCAGCCAGCACGGCGCGCCGTCACAGCAGCGTCAGAGGTGGCGCCTGGCGTGGCCAACGAGTCGGCATCTTTGTTAACCAAAGCTTATGCGGCTAACCGAGCTCGCTGGCGAATTTAGGAACTTATTTTAAAACTTTACTTTTACAATTGAGTTAAAATCACTGCTAACATTGTCGTTATACAACGACAAGCGTAATATTGAATATTTTAATCCAATTGTTTCCGACAAATACCGAGAAATTTTGTATTAAATGTAAGATTTCGAGTGCAAATGATTTTTCAGAACTTTAATAGAACATGAGATCACCTCATCATACGGTTACTGTGATTCAAGGGAATGGGCTCCTTGATTGAAGTTAATTTTGCAGAAGGAACATTGTCCTGGATAATTTTTGCAGTATTTGCGTTTGGCTATTAATTGTGTTGATTGTGATGTATTTTACGTGCCAGGCAATTTCTTAAATAATGCTTGTCCTTTTTCTTAATTTATGATATGAATGAGTATGGGACGGTTGATTGTATTTTCAGACGTAGTCGAGGAAATAGTGTAAAACATAATTATGTAAAGGTTATGTAGTACGTTTTACATGTATTAATACCTCAAGAAGTCAAAGTATTATTTTTCCACGTAAACGTATAATAATCTATTTTTAAGAAGAAAGCATGTATTACAGTGAAATGAAAGCCCTGAAAGCCAGTGATGGTAGAACGGAACATGCTTTCAAGCATTATTTGGAACGGCCACTCAATATTATAATAATACATGAATTCGCAAAAGTGCTTCCAACCAACAATTTTTTCTTCCCGTTGGGATTTGAACTCGTTTTTTTTTAGTCAGCAGGCCATTCCCGTTACCCTTACCATTTTTACATCGAAACCCAACGTTATCGACGCTTTATAAAAACTTGAAAATTTGTATTTGCGATTTTCAAAAATTCAGCATTTTTCATTTACAGTAATGCAGGATCTAGTTTTGAAGAACAGATTTCATTAAGCATAAAATCTCTATCATGAATATTGTAGTTTTGCAATGTTAATATATTTGCAATTTTGAAAATACAGAGAAATCGGTGAAATGCGAGAATTACTATTCTTTGAGAGTCGTTTGCTTTAACGACAGAAAAAAATAAAGAAAAAATTCACAGCTTTTTGAGATATATATTTTGTTATAAATAGCAAACACGTCAAACAAATTTGCGCGAAAACGTCTCGTTTTCAAAACAAATGTCCAAGACCAATTTCTTACAACAAATTTCATTTCAGAAAGAAATTCTGTCTTCAAAATTGTAGTTTTGCAGTTATTTTTTTTGCAATTTTCGAAAATACAGAGTTCACCTAAACCGGAAACTGCGCCTTTTTCTAAGCGCCTAATGCTCTATCCATGGGGAAAAAATTAAAGAAAAAAATTGGAGAAAATGTTTTGAAAAAATAATTGTCTAAATTACCTAAATTTCACGTTAAATTTCCCGAAAGGTATTCATAGTTTCGGAAAATACAAGTACATGATCTGATTTATAGATTTTAATCAGATGAAAAAATCCATCTTCAATATCTGAACTATTGCATTTTCTGAAAATTCACAGATTTCAATGAAAATGAGACCTGCACCATTGCTAGGCATCCTTTTCGCTATCCGAAGAAAAATTTATTAAATAATCTTATTAAAAAATCCGAGCCTTTTTTAAATGTTGATGTTTATTATGCATTTAAAGGACCCCAAAAATCAAATTATCAAACACGCAGGGTCTCGAATTCATCTTAATCGATCGGACAATATGAATTTTTGATTATCGTTTGAACTGTCTGGGCATTGGCGCACTAGACAGACGACTGGCGGAGAGACAGGAAAACGGACAGATGGAAAGATGGACAAACGGATACGGACACACGGACAGATGCACACGGAGACATGGGCAGACGAAGACCCGGACAGTTGGAGACCCGGACAGTTGGAGACACAGACAGACGGAGACACGGTCAGACGGAGACACGGTCAGACGGAGACACGGACAGACGGAGACACGGACAGACGGTGACACGGACAGACGGTGACACGGACAGACGGAGACACGGACAGACGGAGACACGGACAGACGGAGACACGGACAGACGGAGACACGGACAGACGGTCGTTTTGCCGTCAATCAATTTTTCGGAGCGAAGGATCGACAAATCATGGATTCTGACCACATAATAGCTGAAAGGCAGTAACAGCTACATGGAGAAATAAGAATTATCCACTTTTTCGATAACAGTCAGTGGCAAGTCGAAATAATAAAAATTGAATGCTATGGTATAAGAACTGATGAAGGCATGGTCATTTGATGAAGACATTACTGCTAACTCACCGAGAAAATCAGTCGAACAACTGTAGTGACGTCACTCCGAGGGCATGGTGCAAACAGGGTGTGGAGTGAGTGGTCGTGTGGCCCATTAGGGAGGCTGGCAGAGGCGGCGAGTGGCATACGAGGTGGGACAAATGCGATGCTTCGCGGCATGCAACGGACTGATGGCGAGAAATGGAGTGGAATCTGAGTGGAGTGGAAAGGGAAGTGAAGTTTAGGGCGCGGAATGGCATGGGTTTTAGATTTCGTGGAACGGTTAGTGGTCACAGAGGTGCAAGATGAACTTAGGTGATGATCATGAAGGAGGTGTTATGGAGTGAGAGGTATGATATCAATGCATAGTGGCGGGGTGTCCAAAGTGTGTGGTGTTAGCATGGTAGGTCAACAGAAACTAAAGATGTTAAAATATCATATAGATTGTTGTATGATTTGTAGGTTATGTGATAATAGAGTGCCAACATATCGCATATTTGGACATATCGCGTATTTGGACTTTATTGCTTATGTCATCGTGGCCAGGAAAGGCGTGTTTACTTCCGAATCGCCTTTTGACGAAACACTTTCTTGCCTCTGCAAGTGTCATTAGCACGCAAAAATATTTACCCACGCTGGGATTTGGAGTTGAGCGCATAAATACTACGATCAATGCACTTATCCTTTATACCAGGCATGCCAAGGTCGCAGGCGAGGTAACAAGCTTCCTAGAGCTCACAGGCACTGCGTCCAGGGAAATTAGCGCGAGATTTAAAAGTAAGGGTTGTACAAATTCCTCCGAAGTGGCCGTACATCACTGGATACCTAGTCCACGACGGTCTTTGGGAGAAGTTACTTGACAGTTATTGTCACAAATTTAGCTATATTAATTCCCATTTTCTCTTTAAGGCAAAGAAATGATCCTTCAAAATGAAATAATACATCAGTCCGATTTCAAATTCTCAATTGAGAGTAGAATTTTTAAAAAAATTGTATCAAAAGAACATTGATTTTGTAATCCTGTTTACATAAGAGTGATATAACAGCATGAACTTCAGGTTAGGTTTAACAGTCAAATATACTTGTCTGTTAAAAGCGCTGTCCCTCAGTAAGAGAGAATTGTGAATATATATAATATATAATATATTGTTAATTTATTTCACATTATTGCTAAACACAATAAATAACTGAATTATTGATTTAATAACAAAACTCAAAACGAAAACAAGGAAAGAATTCGCCATTGAACCATATTCTTGTCACTGAGAAAAGATGTTTATATAAGGGAGAAATTAGAAAATAAACACCAAATCGTAATAAGTAGTGAAGAATAAAAACATAATGCAATTCTCGGTTATTGGATAGAAAAAACATGGCAAACATGTTTTCTTACAATGTCACTCAATGTTCGCCCTCTCGCGTCGCTTCAGCTTGCGCATGTACACCCCTTCCTCGATGTGGGAAAGGAGACCGATGTCAGGAGTTGCCCGTGCACGTAGGAGCGCCGGGCTCCCCAGGCGGGCGCCGTTTGACGTGCCTCCTTTATACTATCTCGCTGTGAGGGTATATCACTAGTTAGACAATAAACAAAATGGAAGTAAATAAAAGGTATTGTCCGGTCTCAAATATTTGTTACCGAACAACACCTTTTTATTTACTTATATATTAGAAAGTATCTATCTCACCCACGATCTAATTAATCACAACAAAATGAAACTTTTGCAATTTCTGAAGTTCCAGGTTTTAATGAAAATCGGACCCTCGTCATCTTCACCCAAATGAATATTATATGATTGATTTGGTTGATGTCACGATCCCTCGATTTTGAAACTGATCTTTTAATTTTGAAGGCTACTTCAGTCTGCATGGTGCCACTAGGTCATTTTTGGAAATTCCTCAATTATATTTTTTTTCATCTTTTCTGGAATAGAGAAAAGTGCGCTTATGAAAATGATATATGTCCAATATTCATTAAAACCATTAAATGTTCAAACGTTAAAAAAGTTAAAAAATGTTTTGCACTCCCTCCTTAATTGATATGAGCGATAGAAACCTATTTCTTAATGAAATCTGTTCTTGAAAACTAAATAATATTAGGTATAATTTTTGGATTTTTCACATAATTTTGAGCGAAATTGTGACAATGAAAAAACGTTAACAAGTCCTTCTTCCAAAAATTTCAAGTTTTCTCTTTGAAGTTGTTGCTCAAATAGAGGAAGTTTGCTTAGTAATATGGCACAGATCCAATTATCATTAAAGTTACTGGAATTTCGAAAATTGTTATACCGAAGCTGTTTTTAAGCCTTCAATATGGAAGCTAGAAATTTGTTTAATAGCGCAAACTATTCCTCAATAGTAGATCTTTAAAATATGAGTTATTGCTATTTTTGAGAGTTCTTTCCTGAGTTGACAGGAGTAAGAAAAGTAGTAAATACAGATCAAGTGCTGCTGATCTGTGCATTCAGTTCAGCTGGTAAGTGCACGTGAATGAAGCGCTGGAGATTCCAGCCTCCCAAAGTCCTTTTTTATTTCTTTGACATTTTTATACTTATAGAGCACACATTATATGTATAGGACATACATTGAATTCAAATCGAATACGAGCTTTGTGCAAACTTCGTGCCAAATTCACGCAAGTTCATGCGAGCTTCATGCAAGATCCGTGCAAGCTTCGTGCGTGCTTCGCACGATTTTCGTGAGAAATTCGAGAGCTTTGTGCGTACTTCGTACGAATTTTGTGCAAGCTCATGCAAGCTTTGTGCGAAATTGGCGCAAGTTTCATGCGAGCTTCATGAGAGATTCCTTGAAGCCTCGTGCATGCTTCATACAAATTTCGCGGGAGCTTCTTGCAGGCTTTGTGCGAAATTCGTGCAGTTTCATGCGAGCTTCATGCGAGACTCTTGAAGGCTTCATGCGTGCTTCATACGAATTGTGCGAGCTTCGTGCGAAATCCGTGCACGTGTCATGCGAACTTCATGCGAGATTCGTGCAGGCTTCTTGCAAGCTTCATACGAATGTTGTGCGAGCTTCGTGCGGAATCCGTGCACGTGTCATGCGAGATTCGCGCAGGCTTCGTGCGTGCTTCTGACGAATTTCGTACAATCGTCGTGCGAAATACGCGCAACTTTTATTCGAGCTCCATGCGCGCTTCATTGGAGGATCGTGTAGTTTTCTTGCAACCTTCATACGAATTTTGTGCGAGCTTCGTGCGGAATCCGTGCACGTGTCATGCGAGCTTCATGCGAGATTCGCGCAGACTGCGTGCGTGCTTCGTACGAATTTTGTACGAGCTTCGTGCGAAATCCTTGCACGTGTCATGCGAGCTTCATGCGAGATTCGTGCAGGCTTCTTGCAAGCTTCATACGAATGTTGTGCGAGCTTCGTGCGGAATCCGTGCACGTCTCATGCGCACTTCATGCAAGATTCGCGCAGGCTTTATGCGTGCTTCGTACGAATTTTCTACGAGCTTCTTGCGAAATCCGTGCACGTGTCATGCGAGCTTCATGCGAGATTCGTTAAGGCTTCTTGCAAGCTTCATACGAATGTTGTTCGAGCTTCGTGCGGAATCCGTGCACGTGTCATGCGAGCTTCATGCGAGAGTGGAGCAAGTTTCTCGCGAGCTTCGTTCGATCGTCGTGCGAGCATTTCGCCAGCATCATGCGCGGGGGGGGGGGAGGAGCAGCGAGCGAGGAACGCGCGGGCGACGAGCGGCGAGCGAGCGTGGAGGGACGGCGGAACCGGGCCGAGTCGGCGTGGCTGGGGCCGGGCCCGAGCGGGCCGGCTGGATGAGCCCCCTCAGCGCATTTAGCTGCCATTTATAGACCGCAAACGCGAGCTTTGCGTGCGCCGCCAATCTTGAAGCCGACGCTGGGCGCGTCGTCTCTGGCTTTTGACGGCCCGTTCCCGACTCAACGGGCGCGTGAGCGCAGCGACGCTCCAGATTGGCGCTTAATGGGCGTATGAATAGTCGGTGGGGCCGAGGCGGGGGCGGGGGCAGGGGCGGAGGCGTGCGAGTCCGCCGCGGGGCGCGTGTAAACAATGAGTGCTCTCCGCACGCGCTCCAAGTCGCGCACCAGCGCATATCGCCTCGTCAACGACGCCGAAGGTTTCGCAAGAAGGCGTGTGCGCGGCGTGTTGTTGATTCGACGTTGCGCACGCTTTCTCGGAAGCGGGATAATGATGAAAGCATTGTTTTAGGGCAGTGATATTTTTCATATTTGGCCGTGAAGTGAAAAAAAAGTTTGTTGTATTTAGCGGCTTCGGTGGGATAACAGCGTATCGGGTTGTTATACTCATGTTCGCGGGATCAAACCCGGGCGAAGCGGTGGACTCTTAAGGGCAAAAAATTTCTTCGTACGCCTTGCTTCTAGGGTGGTAAAGCCCAAAAGAAGCTTTTCGACTAAATTTAAAGTGCCTGTTTTGTCACCCAAGTGAACGATTTCTCCGACAACCGTCTGCCTTACTTGAAAACTGATGGAACGTATCAAACCTTTAGAGACACTATCCACAACAAGAAGCAATAGTGTTTCTACAGTAATCATTTACACCTTTTAAGCAATCTCCATAAACATATTGGAAGATAGTTAAGTCCATAACAGACTTTTCAGTATATATATATATATATATATATATATATATATATATATATATATATATATATATATATAGTGCCGACTGATTAACTGAACGAGAACGTCCTAAAAGTTAAAGTTGATATAAATATTTCAAAACTTATGAAGTCTTTTCAATTAATATATCCTACACAGGGCGTTGGAATTTACTTCCAACGCCCTGTGTAAAGTAAACTATATCAAAATATAATTTACTTTACATTATCACTCCATTGGTCATTCAAAAATTCAGTTACGTATCCAAAAAGAATTTGTTATTAGGAACTCCGCGCTTATTTGTACTATTGGGAGAAGAAAAAACTAAACAAATCGTCAATACTTTTGTTCTTTTATTTCAGGTGTGTGTCATGATATGAAGGGTTTGGAGCAGTAGCAAATAGGACCTAGGTACAGAACGCCCTTTGCTGTTTATAAATGTTACTATCTCTACTTTTTTTGAAATTGTTTTGTATCGTGTTACTATACATGTCTTGTTCAAATTTATGAAGGGTGGAGTAGTAACAGGATGAGACATTTCGACCAAAATTGAGATATGAACAATTACGAATAGGTGGGAGACTTGCTACACCTTTTGAAGCTTATCATTGTTATGCCCCAACCCTTTTATATTGATTTCTCGGGAATGCGCTGGTATTGTACTGTTCGTTTGAAGGAAAAAAATATTCGGGAGAAAACTACTGTGAAAGTCACCCTTATTCTTAATTCTTAATAGTAGAGACATTTTCCTCGCTTAGTCGCTAATGATTCTTTTGCTATAGTATCAGCTGCAGCCGGCTTGTAGCCAAGAGAGCCGCTTGTTTTCAGCCGGGGCCAAGGTGTACTTAAGCGCTCTGACTTAGTAAGACAAAGAGGGGTTGTGCTTGTTCGCGTCTGCTCGCGATGTTGCCCTGGGAACCAACAGCGCTCCGCCCGTTATAATATACCAAATGGCTCGACGAGATGTTTATTGTTTCTTGTTTATGTGTGGGTTAACTGTAAACACAAGTGTAAATACACAACTACGGAGAGTCACAACGAGAAATTTTGATGGGCGAGTAGACACATTATGACGTTTTGCATAATGTTGTTCATTCATCTTCTGAACTTACGAAGAGAGAAATGTTCCCAGCTGCCATAAAAGACTGATATTCAAGTGCTTCACAAACGCTTTGTTTAATGACATTGTGGTTTCGACCGCCAACTGGCACTTGTTAAAGAGAGAAGTTGAAAGAATTTCATGTAGCTATGTCCCGTACTCAGTAACATCGCGCTATATTACATATCAAAGGTTAATAAAGTTATTTATTAAAAACTTAACTTTACTAAAAGCAAGGTAAGGTTCTGTCAACTTATATATAAAAAATAGAATACATATGATACAACCTTAATAGTTTATAACGTTTGATTTGTGGTTAATTGTAATTTCAAGAAATTCTCTATATAATCCACTGTTGTGAAGTGGAGCTTATGTTGTGACTGCAGTAAGAATCTAATATTGAAAAATGTGCATATTTTTCGTTAAACCAGATATCTAAAGATAGCTACAAGATATTAGCCGAAACGTCGCAACATTTTCATTATTCAAAATTGTCTCCATCAAATTGCTCTGATTTTTGTCACAAACAATCAAATTTTTAATCTGGAGAGGTCTAAACGAAGTTGCCCACGAAGAAAGTAGGGTTGTTTAAAAAACGTCCATTTAATGAGTTGTCCGACTGAGTTTAGCTCAGAACCAGCATTGTCGCTATCTTTGCAGTGACTTTGAACGGTAGATCCTAGAGTTCGAATCCCCACAGAGGCCTTCGTCTTCCTTGTCTTATCCTCTCTCCTTACATACACGCTTATACGCACTACACTACCGCACATGTCAGAGCACCAGCCGGGAGCTTGAGCTTGTCCTGGACTGGAGAGATGTCCCACCGAGGGTGGTATCTGCAAGTGGAATTCCCAGGATGGCGATGGATTTCATCGTTGAGGGGGAAGAGGATCACCGCCACCAAGTATAAAACATTAACTACGCTAACGGGGACATAACAGTTGACGTGCCCGGAAACATCAGTCATTCGAAAGATTGACCCCCCATACAAAATCAACAGAGCGCGCAATCGAAGGGCAGGCGACCTGCTGTTGCTGTATTTTGCAAATCCTCGAATCCCCAAACCCTGTCTATAGCATTTCCCCGACCCCAAACTTACTTCAATTACTAAATTACACCACTAAAACTACCGATTTGTATTGCTAGATGTCGTTCCAATAGAACAAAATTCTGCATGTTGGGGATTTACATTGGTCGATTGGTCGACCTTAAGTGCTTATGGAGACATAATAGATTATTATTATTATTATTATTATTATTATTATTATTATTATTATTATTATTATTATTATTAATATACATTGTTTTTCTCGGTATTTACCGGATTTTCATTTGACTTTTGTCGGGTTAATAACCAAGACACAGGTCAATTCATGTTTCGTCGCAATTTAGGAATTTTCGAACAATCCTGCATGTGTATATAGGATGATCGATTTTTCATAATTTTATAAGTATATTTTCGTATTTGAATAAATTCCAGAGTTTCATGGATGTTATTTGGTATAACTCCTGTGCACGAAATGACCAGAGGAACAATATGGACTTTTTGGAGATGCCATAGTGCCTTAACTTCAGCTGCTAGTTCTGTATACTTTGTTATTTTTTCTGCATGTGCTGTTTGAAGATTAGCTGTTTGTGGAACAGTTATGTCAATCAGGAAGCTAATCTTTTGCCATTTGTCTACGAAAGTTATGTCTGGTCTGTTATGATGAATAGTTTTATCTGTAATAATTTCTCTGTCGTAGTACAACTTATAGTTTGAATTTTCAAGTACAGTATCGGGAACATATTTGTAATATGGGCAGGTCATTTCTTGTAGGTTGGATTTCGCTGCCAGTTTCTGGTGAATAATATTTGCAACTTGATTGTGCCTATAGGTGTAATCTGTATGGGCCATTAATTTGCATCCTGATGTGATGTGCTGTATGCTCTCAACTGTTGTATGGCATTTTCTACATTTGTCATCTATTGTTGTTTGAGGATTATTATTATTATTATTATTATTATTATTATTATTATTATTATTATTATTATTATTATTATTATTATTATTACTATTATTATTATTATTATTACCATCCACACAATAATTTCAAATCTATTAAAATAATGTGCAGTAACATTTCAATGTTTTCACATTTTAAATTTAAATATGTGATAATATGAAGTGATGCACATAAGATTAATAACTGACGAACATAAATTTAAAAAATTGTTTTGTCTGTTACAATATATACTTTTTTTGCATATTATAACGAAACACGTTTTTAATGTTCGCCTCCACAAGGGCGAGACATAACATCATCTTACAAATTAATGGTAATTTCCACATTAGCACTACTCACTTCATTATTAAGGTTTCTTAATTTAATTGTTATGTCGACTTCATCTTAACGAACTAACGAATTAAGTGCACCGAAAATTAAGTTTTGTTTAGAATATAAAAGTAAAAAAATAAATTTATACCACAGGCAGTTATCGGCTGAGGTAGCTTACGGCATCAGCTGACGTCATTGCCTTTGACGGGAAGGTGTTGCACTGCCTCTGACAGGGGTTCGAGCTCCAACGGTGGCAGATTATAGACTCTTAACTAGATAGCTATTACGAATTCAGTCACTGAACTGAGGAGAATTCTAGCGGCCGGCTGCTATGATCAGTAGTTTTTTGTAGATTTTCCGATCAATACCAGGCAAATGTCGAAGCAGTGCACTAATAAACGGATCGCGGACCGACCTTCATCTTGCCTTTCCTAACCTCACTTCTCACTCACATACGCACTGCACTACTACATATGTTGGGAGCTTAGAGCTGAGGTTGACGGCCCGCTGGAGGAGATACCTATATTAGGGGAACGGCGCAAACCAACGTGTAGGTCGGCGCAGGATCTCATACTCTAGCGGGGAAGTACTCCCGTGATAAAATCATGCCCTTTACTTACGGGACTAATGCTAATAGTTCTTTATGCGCCCGAAAACATGAAATATCGAAGTTATTTGACTTCTTGAATGTATTGTTTTGGAAATACTTCGGCTACATAGTAACTTTCCCGAAATATTGTGCACAACACATGTCGAAATATTCTGTTGTTTGATCCTCTCAGGACCCTGTATTATTATTATTATTATTATTATTATTATTATTATTATTATTATTATTATTATTATTATTATTACTTTTATTATTACTGTTATTATTACTATTACTATTATTATTACCATTATTTTATCTTGAGAATTGTAGGTAGATGTGTTTCTATGACCCCGAGTATGGTCATCTGGTAATTATCGGTCTGTAATGAATGTTAATCTAATGATTTGATGGGAAATCTGGTGTTTTGCATTGCTTTTCACGCCATGTAGTAAGTCGGTAGCTCGATGATTTTCCTGTACCCGTACCTGCAATTTTTGAAGCAGTCATATTCTTAACATTTTTGTTCACTCAGGCAGTTATAATAAAAGACAATTTTTTTTTAATTTTATGAACATTCAAACATGAAATGAAAGTTTAGGGTAATGCGGTGATCAAACGACCAGGATAAAATCGCTCTAATTTCTGTCTTTATCCTCGTGAAAATTTAATATTGAAATATCCCAAACGACATTGTATGGGATTGGGAACGTTATGTATTTGATTACATGAGTAAGATTTACGTAGCACTTTACACAAAACAATTACACAATTAATTATGAAGTTGTAGCCTGTTTTAATTTATTTAACTTTAATTTTTTTATTTAATAATTTAGTTACACTTTTGTGTCGGAAGAACAATTTCCTCAGAATACCTAAAGGTTACCTTTGCGTGGTGTGGGTTATCATACTTTCCAAAATATGATATTTATTCATTTTATTTCCTTAAGTTGCGAATGAGTGTCATTTCTATTACTGTGTAGCTAAATAATCTTTTCGGATAATATCGTCAGAAAATAAGTGAAATTGAAAGTAAAGTAAATTGTCGATCCAAAACAGTGAGCATTGTTGCTTGTAGAAAGTAAATGAATATTGCAAAATAGAAAATAAATTCATTATTTTAGTAGCTATTTCGAGTCGATATTTTGCTATTAATACCCTCATCTGCGAGACAAAACCTCTGCATCAGTAGTAGATGTCACCGCACTCGTAATCCTTTTAAATTACAATCAGTTGCATGAAATAATAACAGATTTATGTTCATAATCGAGCATCCTGTCCCATGAACTTTTTCATAGCCTTTATTTACAGTTATGTGCACTAACCTCATTAAATGCATTTCCAGAAGATCAATAAATCAGCTTCATTTCTAAATTTTCATAACCTTAAAAAAACTTTTATTAATTTTTGTCCTAATTGTATCTTTTTAAAATGTTCCCTGCTCCATCTTTGTGGAAGTTTTTTTGTAATATTCTTATTCATTCTTAATTTTATAATATGAATAAATCAGATTCTTTCAGTATCATGCCCTAAAACTGAAACAAATACTTAAGTAGCATTTTCCCAGACAAGTCTGTTTTGTTCTAAACCTCTTATCAATGTTAAAAATAAATTATTTTGGGAATATACAAGTGGCAAACTGCACTTTATTGCCACACTAAATTTTAAACTGTGAAAACCGCGCCTGCAAACTGCACGATATTACCATGTGGAAATCAATCTCATGTTCACAGCGGTTCTGTAATTTTAACAGCACACAACGCGTAAATTAAACCGGGAGAAAGGCGTATGCTTACCATAACAAGAGCAGGCGCATATAAATATTGAGTTTGCATACTATTGCACCGGGCATTTTCTTTCAGCCTCATTTATACTGCACGACGCATTGGTCATCGAATAATCGAATGCAGCGCACAATCGTACTTCGCTTGAACAAATATGGAAGTCTTCAAATGTCCATTTAGTTTCGTGATGATCAGAATCATGCAGAGGAACTCAGCAAACGCTATTGAATATTTAGAATAACATTCAGGAAAACACAGTTCCATATTAATGAGAAATTAAAGATATGTAATTTCTACAATTTTTTTTGCTAAATGTACGGAGCACATTTAGTATACTTACTCACAGGCTCGTATGTAGTATTCGAAATTAATTTTTGCTGCTTCAATCAGATTTCTCCATATTTAGCAGACAATCGTGATAAATGTATATATATATATATATATATATATATATATATATATATATATATATATATATATATATACGTGTTTCCATTTTATGACATGTATTGCAAGGACCAATCCAAAATTATACATATTGTCATATGTTAGATATAAATAATTTTGAGTAATTTTGACTTTTGCGACTCGTATTTAACGGATATTTTAAATGTAACAGTCTATCGAATAGATCATGCAGCACTATGCCGGCTAACAACAATCACAACACCAATTACAATCTGCGTTAAACACGAGTCGCAAAAATCAAAAGTACTAAAATAATGCTTATCTAACCTATGACAATACGTTTATCAGTGGATTCGTCTCGTTACGGTCATCATGACAGACTAAAAAGATATGAATATTTCTATTTAAAAAAAACAAGTTATCTCAATATCTCGTAAAATACGAGTGATAAAATTAAAATGAATGTATGTATAAACGAGGCCCATTCCCTCATGCACTTCTCTGAAAACTGTATTGCAATAACTTCAACTGATCAAAAATTGAAGGAGGCGCTAAAGTTACGTGACTCACCATGTACATCGTGACCACCCGTTTTTCTGAGTGTAGAAAACGAGTCGCATTTCACTGCTACGAGAGCGTCAACTCAATTTGGAAAGCGTGCTCTACGCGGACTGAGACAGTGAGGAAGTTGGCAGCTGGAGTTCGCTACGGTCGGACGTCGGTACGAGTTGCTCCCCGACGAACTGAAGAGTCTGTTCAGCGAAGGCAGGCGACTTGAGTGAATGGATAAGCTATGAGACGTTCTGTAATTATCCTATGCCACAGATTGACCGTATGTTCCGCAAAGCGAAATTCACCTCGGCAGATGAAAGGAGGTAATTAGATTTCTTTTAAATATATGTTAATTGGGGGGAATTTATTACGAAACAGAGGAGTAGTCTTGTTTAGCAAACGTTGCGAGGCGAGATGATGGATATGTGTAGATATCGGTAGGAGAAAATGGGACCCATGTACAGGTTTTCTTCAATAAGTATTTTTTAAAATTTATTTTCTTTTTATTTCTTACAAAGATTAGTGTTAATACAATCTACATTTGTTATAGTTGCTTATATCTACTTACAATTAACTTAAAATAATCTTACAAATAATCTTCAAATACAGCTTGCATTACTACTAGGGTGGTAGAGGTATCTTTGTACAATATCTCTATTTTGGATCGAGATCTGAGAATTTATTTAGGAATGTATGGAAAGGAAATTTATTTTTAATGCTGGTTCTGTGAGTTGGGTTATGGCAGAGTCTTAGCGGGTATCTTTAGGTATATTTGTTATGTTTTGGAAGAAGTGGGTGGATGAAAAAATATTGTGGTTGGTAATCGGTTCTATCTGGAATTCTCAATAAGTATAAATTCTAAAATCGAGAACAGGCGTGAGGAAGTCTCAGGGAACTGCAGTAAACGGAACACATAAGATTTCTCCTCCAGCTGGAATTCAAGTAAGGCCGTTACCATTCGAAATTTTTGCTATTAAGGGGCCTCGTTAGTTAAATGAAGGTATACAGATGTTCAACTAGATAGGACATAATTGAAAGATTGAAAAATAAAAGAAAGCAGAGAATCAATCTCTTTTTCCATGAAGTTAGCCGATAGAGTAAATCAGTTAGAAAAAGTTATTGTGATTAAAGTGTGAATGCAGAAAGGTTACAGAATAAACATCAAAGTTGTTATTCAAAATTCGGATTGTAACTTTTGAGAAAAGGAGTGTAAAGCTTTTATTGAACTGTGAGAAATTGTAATTGTGAATTGGGTTTAGGGATTATATATGAGGTTATGGATCATCAGATTCATTGATTCTGATAACTGTGGTTTTTCTAGGAAAATGTTATCATTAACTCAAAGAGATGAGTGCAAACACAGTAAACTAAATTTAAGAATTGAAGAATTAGAGAAAGACACAGAACTGTGTTTGTTTCTTTTTGTGGATAATTGTGTGAAAAGGTTACATTTTTTCGTAAATGAATACCAAATGGAATTTTGATGGATGTTGTGTGTGTACTAACTTAAGTGTTTAACAGTACGACTATTTGTCAACTTTTGTTTTGTAAATTCCTTGTGTATTGGATTTGAGATTTTAGCATATTTTACAGGTAAATTTGAGTAATTTGTTGTAAAGCGAGAGCAGAGAGTCCACGTTCATGAATTTAGAAATATATACGTAAGACTTACCCCTGAACAAAATGTACCGGCTGAGCTACCTTTTATCCCTTCGGCCAGGGGCTTGGCACTGTCAGTTACCGGATTTCCCAAATAGTCACCCATCAACAAATCCGTGGTAACTCAAGATCTTTAATGACCGTGACGGAGCATAGTAAAGCAGTTCGGCTAACGACACTGGCTAATTAATGTTCGTTACCGATTTCTGTTAATACAGTGATTGTAACAGAACATAATTATATATATAATTATATGTATATATATATATATATATATATATATATATATATATATATATATATATATATACATATAACGTGTACTTCATTTCGTTGAACTAATTGATGGCTTATTTTAATTTATATTTGACTTTAAAGTTATTTGAAATATTCCTTTATATGCGCAGTGACAATTAAAAAGTTCTATAACCCTTAATCAATATTTTCGACCAAATACGAAGAATTGTTCCTTGGCTTTCTTGAGACAAGTACCAATTGAACAAACGATAATTTGGATCAGATACAGATTAGATATGGGATACGTGGTGGGTAAATTAATATTGCGTCCAGGCGCGTCAACTATTGATTCGGTAGAGCCGTAATTGTATTGCCTGTTATATCCCAGGAATAGGTGGTATACCTCTCTTGCTAACGTAAAATCCGGCGTCGACCTACACAGTTTGCAGTTTATTTTCTTATTGTAGATATAATGTCCAGCGAAGCACTGCTCCAGCGGGAACAATCTGTAAGCTTCCAACTAATATCCTGATTTGTGTGGCAGTATAGTTTATATAAAGGCGGCTCCACACATTCGTTATTTGGCGAACAGCAAGCAACCGCTGGCCGAATTCCGAGTAATGTGGATGAGTTGCTAGCTATTTGCCGACTGAAGAACATTCGGTGTTCGCCCTACCCACCGCGTATCGGTCTTTTGGACACATCAAAGGGAACGAACGTTCGCCGGACACGTCAGCTGCTCGGGTTTGGGCGAGCACTAGCTCGCTGCTCGGCGCATGCCGAATGTGTATGTGTGTGTGTTTACTGTTAAGTGTATTTGAGTGTATGTGTGTGTGTTTGCGCGTGCCTGCGTGCATGTGAGTGTGTGTTCATATGTGTTTGAGCGCGCACGCACGAGTAAGGGGAGCGGATGGGACAAGTGTGAGGAATTAAAAATCTTGCGCGGTCCATGACTCGTTTGTTAGGGTACTGCACCGACATTCACCTGGTTCAACGAAGAAATCAGAAGAAAAACTCTAATCAGAGCATCCAATCGCTAGAATTCTCTTCCAGGCGGTGATTGAATTAGACCTACCTATATAACTACTGTCGAAATTCTGCTACCGTCGGAACTAGAACCCTAAGAATTTTCGTTCAACGATTCTGCAGAGGCAGCGATTGAATACGTGGCGGATTGAGTTTTCTTTCATGCCATGATCAAATAGTGAGTTACTCTGGATTCGAATTCGCCTTTCTAGGGAAGAGCGGACGCTACTACAGCTGTCTGTGTTATTTAGACCGGTAAAACAACACTGCTTTCTCAGAATTAACAGCATGTACATCAAACAACCCGAGCGGACAGCTCGTGTATTTATATCTTTGAATATAGTGAGGTAAATTAGCTAAATTCTTGGAAATGTTTTCTACCTCTCTTTATTCTGTGGCTCTTTAAAACTCGTTAAATGTTTGTATGTTGTTTTTTTTCAGTGTTGACAACTGTATTTCCGCTCTGGCGATATTGAATGCCGCCGCCTAAATAACCTGCTCGAGGAATCATTGTAACATGCAAATTATCATTACTAGCGGGGCATCCGGAAGGCCAATGACGGGGCAATAATCACCTGATCACCAGCGAATTGAGGCGCCTCCGGGCCTTGACGTCGATTTGTAGGGGTTGGAGACGACACGCAGTAACGATCAAAGCAAGCCACTCCTACCATCTCCACGTCCTTCCATTCAACTTCTTTTCCTTTCCTTTCTGCGAGAAATTGATCATTTTGAACAGAGGAGTATTAAAAATTGCTAAATAAATATCAATGACGTTTTTTTCGTTTAGTTCTTCCAGAAACTTAGTGAGAATAATAGAGATGTCAATTTGAAATTATTCAATCACACTTTCTGTACAAAGAGAAACGTTTTAGGTTCAATCATCACGTCCTTAACTTCCCTGAATTTGATGTGTTTGAGGAATGTTTTACTGATGAAGCGATTTCATTTGAAGCGGTAGCCGCACTACGCTGGACCAAGCCATGCTGAGCTTTGTCTTACTCAGTATTTGACGTCACATTAAAAATGACGTCATGTTATTTAATCAAAAGAAAAAAAAGGCACTTAATACAACACGTTACAAGCTGCCATTTTTGGTAAAAATGGTATTTCTTTTGCTTAAACTTCTATACTCAGATCTGCAACATATAAAACAGTTTGCAAGTCGGACTCATAGAAAATCATTTATGAACAAAATTATGTAGCATTCTCATATTATTAAATATCTTCAAACTTACGAAATGCTCTTCGGTAAATTTTCCTCGAAGTTGGGTAGAAATTTTTTATTCTGTTTATTTTATTTTAAAGTGTTAGGGTGTAAAAGATAATCTTGCCTCCTTCCGTGGGCTGTTCATGGAGTGTGATTCTCAGATAGTTCAATTTATGCTTCATGGATGGCTCCGTTTGCTGCCGCTTTGATACACCCATTAAACATCTTAAAGCAAAATGTTGACTTGCTTATATCTCGAACGCGTTTGGGTGTAGGTTATCGTTTTACACCCAAACTCTTTGCATGATAATTATTAACAATATGTCATTATCTCTTATTAGTAGTGGTACAAACAGCACTTATTTCTTGCATTTTTGTACTTTTACAATGTTAATTTTTGGAAAATGGGACTTGTACAATTTTTAAAAGCATACTTTGCTCTATTCTAAAAAATAATACGAAAAAATTCGGAGCCTTTTTCAGAAAATAATTGTTTAATAATTGCCTATATTCCATACAAAATGACGCAAAATCCAATAATATTTTTGATACATTTTACTTCACTTAATTTCAAGATCTGTCTTTGAAGAAACGAATTTATTAAGAAAATTTCTTCAATATTGTAGTTTTACAAAACGTCGAAAATATTTTTAACTTCTGCAATTTTCAAAAATTTAGAGACAACCGAAAATGACACCTGTGCGTATTTGTAAGTGTCCTTCGCTCCACCAAGCAAAACATTTAATCCAAAAAATATGAGCCATTTTCGAAAAAAAAATTTAAAATGTTAAGATTTCATCTAGAGTACCCCAAACAAATAAAAATATCCGATTTCAAATTCGTAGAGCCTCGAGTTCGGCCCGATCGTCCAGGAATATCAAATTTTGGAAAAAATCGTCTAAATGCGGTGTAGGCTCTAGCACTGACGGACAGACAATAGGTATATTTTGCCGTAAACCAATTTTTCGTATCAATGACTCACAAATCATGGATCCCGACTACACAACGTGTTGGAGGAAGTAATTAAAATGTATCTCAAGTTTATTTGGCTGCCAATAAAAATAAGGAACATTAAACATCACACAATACTATCTCTTTACTATGAAAAAATGTACAAGACGAGAAAGTAAAAAGGCACATAGCACTTTATAACGCTTAAAAAGTATTGCTTAACCATTATCCGTTTGCAGATTTCACTCAACATGGTGACCTGTGATGTTTTAGATGATGAAATTTACAGATTAATAAATATTAATGAAGGATTTGATGACAGAATAGTCAATGAAGTATATCCATAAACAAATGCTACAAACTCGTTTTGCTAATCAAACTATGTATTTTGAAGGAGAGTCCAATTTATTTATTGGTTGGATTTTCATTGCCATGAAGAATTCGAAGTTGTTCTAATACCTGATAATAAAATCATAAAAAAATATATATCAACCTGGCTGAAGGTATTTTGATCTGATTGCATTAGCAACTATTAATGTGAGTATGTATGGATATGTATATTTCTATGTCAACGTAGAATGCACTGAAACCGCTAAATTGCAGCCAGATGTTGTTCCTCAGTTGCTAGTCAGTACATTTTTCGCGCCTTAGACGGAATTAATCCCACGTTGACTGCCAGATATAACATTTTTGAACATTTTCTTGATTGTTGCCAGCCCCTTCATCAGATTCTCTTGGTAAACAACGTTATTTCATGTACTGTTCCAGAATATAATTTAAAATAAAAATAAAAATTGTTTTTGACATGATTTAGATTTAAACGGTTAAACCTTTTATCTTGTGGAATCTATGTAAGTTTAATATCGCATACTAGGCCAGATTACTAACAGTTGAATTGTGTGAATTTATTAAGTGCCATGTTTGTGCTCTTCGTGCTTATTTAGATAATAACGCGCCTGCACGTTTGTAATGACTTTAGTTTTTTGATTCATATTGTTGGCTTCTTCATATTGTCAAAAATTATATTGTCATTTTAAATATTTTACCTTTCTTTGTTTTGACCACTTATTTTACAACTTACTATTATGAAACTATTAGTAAATGCTATCTTTCTTTGTTAATTTATTAAAGCATACATCTACAACGCCAATAAAACAATGTTCATTTTCAAAACAAGGCATCAGCATTCTCCGACAATATAAATCAATGGCCGGCCTTTAGAAAAAGTTTATTTCTAAGTGTTAACATCAATAAAATCTTGAATATTTATCCAGTATTTATTTAGAACTAGGCTACTAAAAAATATTTTTAAAGACATATGAATCCTGAAAAATTCGTCAAACTGTAAATCTCTGTAAGCTGTAAAATTGCCGTCAAGCTGTAAAATCTCAGGCATTCATTTTTTCTATCTGCGACGATGCGATGATGTTGAGTAAGGTACTTACATGGATCCCATAAGAAGTACTATTATAACACTGAAATTTAATAACATTAGCTACTTTAGGGCGTCAATATAACACTTCTTTTCCAAGACCAAAGACAAGTGTTGTTAGAAACAAACGAGCAATATTACTATCTTATATAAGACGTTCATATACATAAAGTTCATATACATATAAAAAGTTCATATACATAAATAATGACTTTGTAATTACATTACGTTTATTTGAACTGCAATTGGGTATGACCCGGTGGCAGTTAAATAGAAATAACTACAATAATAATAATAATAGTAATAGTAATAGTAATAGTAATAGTAATAATATAATAATAATAATAACAATAATAAAGGAGTACAGTACAAGCCGAGGATGCAATAATCACACTATCACTAATATTAAGTATTATAACAGTTATTTCAACTGTGTCATGATATCCAATAATTATATGTTGGTGATGCTAAAATTTAATACAAGCTACATAAATATTGTCTAAATTACATTTTTTTAAATTCATTGATCGCGTTCACTAACTTCACTGCACTGCACTACACAACACTGTTTTTGCTTTGAATTACACAGCACTTCACCGCACTACACAGCACTTGAGTTAGATAAAAGCTGGAAAGATACACATATGCTATATAATGAAACTATTTTCGCACACACTTCGTTGTGTCAAAGCGACGTGAATTTCTTTATAAGGATCAAATCAATATTGCTTCATTATATATATATATATGTTATATATTATATATTATATGTTATATATTATATATTATATATTATATGTTATATGTTATATATTATATATATATATATATATATATATATATATATATATATATATAACAGTTTCATAATTAATAATCTGTATTTTTAAATAAAGTAGAGAATGATTTGCATTGATTGTTCTTGAAATTTTATATCAGAAATTTTATTTCACCTTTGGGAAAGCTTGCTGCATCATGCCTACAAGAAAATTAATTCTATCAATAAGAAATTTTGATTAACTGGATCAAACATATCACATCAGGCGCCAGCAATAATATCGTGTGCATTAATGGCGAGTTCAAATTACATAAGGAAAATATTCTCTCTATATCAAAATGTACAAACATTTCCCACACAATCATATCAATCTGAGCAGTATATCACGGAATCAAAGAATACCGTTGTTCCCTTTACTCACCACGAGAAAAATCATCTATAAAACTGTCTATGAGGGTTTTATGTGGGGCCGGGGCCCCAAACTAGGTATCTGTCACGGCTCCAAGCAGCGTTTCTCGTGGCGGGGCGCGGAAGATATACTCCGGGCTGGGGCGCGCCGGGCGGGTCTCCGTCGTAAAGGGCGCGCTCGGGGTGGGGCGGGGCGGCTGCGAGGGCCTCGCGTGCCTCCTTGGCATCGCGTTGTTTATTCGGCGGCTGCTTCCGCGCCGCTTGATTCACGCGCGCCGCCGCAGGTCGCGTGCTGACGCCGGCCCCGCCGCCCCCGCCGCCCCCGCCGCCCCCGCCGCCCCGCCGCCCACGCCGCCCCCCGACCCCGCCGCCCACGCCGCCCACGCCGCCACGCCGCCCCGCCGCCCCCGCCGCCCCGCCGCCCCCGCCACCCACGCTGCCCCCACCGCCACGCAGACCCCGCCGCCCCCGCCACTCCCCCACACTCCTGCCACCTCCGCCGCCCCCGCAGACCCTGACGCTCCTACAGACCCCACCGCCACCCCCGCCGCCCGCCGCCCTCCGCCCTCGCGGCCCCGCCAGTCCCGCTGCACCGGCGGCCCAGCCCCACGCCTTCCCACCGCCTCCGGATGGGGCCGACCGACGACGTTGGGGCCGGGGGTGGTGGCGGCGGGGGGCGAACCGGGGGCGGCGCCCCTCGGCGGAGGAGCGCGGCTAATGAGCGGGGTATTGATTTGCGGTGGCGGCGGCGGCGGCGGACGCCGAGGGCGGGGGAGGGCGATCACCGCCTTTGTGGTGGCCTTCGGTTTATTTAGCGGGCGGGGGCCGGGCGCGGGAGCAGGGCGGCGGCGGCGGCGGCGGGCGACGCGTGGACGGGTCCCTCCGCTCGCGCTCGACCCGACCTCCGCTCCACTCCCGGCCCGCCCCCTGCCGTCCCTAGGCCCGGCGCGCCGCCGGAGCCCGCCCGCTTCACTGCCTCACCGCTTCGCCGGCCCCGCCGCCAGAGATGACGGCGAACCCCGCTGCCGGTGGCGGGAGCCTCTCGCCTTTATTAAGGGGCTTAAAGGGCGAAGGAACCGTTTATCCCAGAAGATGTATGGGAGGGTGTCGGGCGGCGGATAGCTTACGGCTCGGGTGGCGAGACGTCTCCGGGGCGCAGCCGCTTCTGCCGCCGCCGCCGCTGCCGCCGCCACGGCTTGCATCTCGGCGCCGCCGTTTGGCGGACGCCCCGCCTCCACCCACTCTTCGTCTTCCTTCCCGCCGCCTCGTTCTCGTTGGTCGCGGCTTCCCCCGCGCAAATCGTCGGCCTCTTTCCGCGTCGCGTTCTTCTTCTTCTTCTCCTTCCTCGCCCGGGTTTCCGCCGACGAGGCGAGGCGAGGCGAGGCGAGGCGCGGCGAGCGGGGAAGGATCGAACCGGGAAACGAGGGCGGTGCCCAGCGATGCGCCTCCCGCCGTGCGAGCCTCCCGCCGATCGATGCAGATTTCAGGAAACGGAAATCTCATAAATCGAGAAAATTAATTTCGTCGAACGGAAATGATATAAGCTGGGAGGCGCCTAGTGTAATTTCGTTGGGCGCGACTGCCGGGACGCGGCGGTTGGCGGCGGCGGCGGCGGTGGCGGGGGCAGCAGCGTCGATGGCAGTGGCGGCCGTGGGGCGGCGGACACGCCGAAACGAACGGGCCCGCCGCTGCCGCCCCCGCACCTTCGGGCGAACAATCGGATCCTGCGGGGACGACCTGTTGCTGTGACCGCAGAGAACCGCTCTAGCGCTGGCCCGCGCGCGGTGAGTGACTGGCGACTGCGGCGCGGCGCGGCCGTGCCCGGACGGGCGCCGCGCCCTGGGACCAACTCGCTGGCACCGATGGGCAGTTAATCGCGCGTCCGCTCGCGCACGGCGGCGGCTCCAGACGGGCAGGCTCGCCGCATCACGACGTTCCCCAAAACCCCGAAAACTTCTTGTTAAAAAAAAATGGATTGATTGATGAGATTCTGGGCGTGTCAACTGCTAAGATCATTAATCCCGTAAGTGTATTGCATGTTTTCATTGCAGAGCATAGCGGTGATCTTCCCCTGCTGGCTGGTACTGACCTACGTCGGCTTGCGGGAATTTCCCCCAGTCAGATCTCTACCACCCCTGTCGAATTCAGTCGCTATCTGGAGGAGAATTCTAGCGGCCGGCTGCTCTGTTCGGTAGATTTCCGTGGTTTCTCCGATCAATACCAGGCGAATGCCGGAGCTGTACCCTAACAAACGGGCCACGGACCGCGCGCGATCTTTTCTTCCTATTCCTTGTCCTATCCTCTCCCCTTACACACACACACACACACACACTAACACGCACTACACTACCATATATTCCGGTAGACCGGTCGGGAGTTTAGAGCTTGTCCAGGCTGGGTTGGTGCCCCGCTGGTGGGAGAGTCCTGAGTAGTGGGAAACCCCGCTAGCCGACAGTAGTTCAGCGCCGACTCTCGCCATCCAGCGGGGGATGATCACCGCCGTCTCCCGAGGAAAAAACATGCTCAACACTGACGGGACTAATGACCTAAGCTGTTGACGCGCCCGGAATCACTAACCATCTACCACCCCTACAGGGACATGCTCTACGCCCCCGATTGCTCTCACGATCAATCTGATAGTGTAGTGCATGTATGTGTAAGTTAGGTGTGAAGATAGGACAGAAAGAAGAAAGGAATGTCCATCGCCCGTTTGTTAGAGTACTGATCCGGCATTCGCCTGGTATTGATTAGAGAGACCACCGAAAACTACAGATCAGAGCCGTCGGCCGCTACAATTCTCCTCCAGACAGCGGCTGAATTAGACCTAACAATGCACTTAGTGTTGAAACTCTTGCCGCCGTCCGGACGCCGCGGTCATAGGCACTGCAGTGACATGTGTTGACGCTATGAGACACCTTTAAAAGAAATTTGGTTTTATTTTACAAGAATAAGAGTAAGATTTTGTGTATAGGACAGGCGTGATAAACTTAGCGCGCAAAGTTACGTAGGCCTAGGGAGATCGGCGCTCCTTCGACCACGGGCAACTTCCCTTGACTCCACTCTGATTTCTCCTCCAAATCCACATAGGGGGCTAAACACGTAAGCTGAAGCGTTGCGAAGCGGGGAATAGTGACTTTATACGAAAGTGTGTTTGCCAGATTTATTCTGTCAGACCACCAAGATATGCATTATGTTTATATTATTTCCTACTTATTACTATTTCTTGTTTATATTGTTTTTACATTCTACCTTGTAAAAGTATTTTTGCCAAGTAGAAAAATATGTTTAAATAACAAATTATTTTCTTTTTATATTTTGTTATATTTTATGAAATTATCGAGTTATTTGCTGTGTATAGCGATAACGTGATATTAATTGACAAGTTTCTATAAATTAACAATTATCAATTACGGGTACAGCTTTTTTAACAGACAAGAAACTTTGGCTGTTAAACCTCCTAACCTGAACGTAGGAAGTTAATGGACTTATTGCACATTTAAATAAACAGATTACAAAATCATTATACTTTGGATTAAAAGTGTTTAATTTTACTCTCAATTAATAGTTTGAAATCTCATATATTATTTAAATTTAATGGATACTGTTTTGCTTTAGTGGCGTAAATGGGAATTATTACAGCTACATTCGGAGAAACCAATGTCAATTGACTTCTCCAAAACACTGTCACGTGCCAAGTATTCAGTGACGAACCGCCACTCCAGAGTAATTTGTACTTACTTTGTACTTACTGTATTCGTTCTTACTTTTAAATCTGGCGCCACTTGCTTTGGACACAATGCTCACTAACGCTAGTTACCTTACGCTTATACCTTAGCGGTACGCTAGTTACCTTGCCCGCGACCTTCACATGCTTGCTTTCGGGGAAGAGCTTGTGAGAAATGGTTAGCTCATACGCCACCTACGGGGCGGATCTGACATCAATCCCCGGCCAGTCCATGTAGAATTTGTGGTGAACAAAGCGAGTTCATGGCAGGCTTTGTCTGAGATTTCACCATTCCCCTGTCTGTCCGGTCTACTAATATTTTTCATTATCGCTATCATTTGCTCGTTAAATCATTTCTAGTATGCCTGAATTATCTTTGTAGTTGATGGACTCCTAATCCCTATATAATAAATATATAAGTAAGTAAATTAATATGTAATAAATAAATAAATATTTATTAATTTATTTAATAATTTATATAAGTACACGAATGTATTAAAATTAGGTGGTTGAACCAAGAGAAGTTCGTGAGGTCACGCTACCCTATTGATGTGAAAAGCGGCATAAGTGTTTAAATGTAAATATTAAGAAACGTTTTAACTTTTATTCAACTGTTAATTGTAAAACTGTACAAACACTTATCTGTGTGCTTTTCGAGATGTGTTTACATGTATTTCAGTTTGTTAAGTCGAGGTTCTTTCAGGGGCTCAAACGTTTCCGTTAGATTTATTTGATCATACTTTACAATGCATTATTTGTTTTATCGTAATGAGTATCCGGCATTGGTCGCATATCGTAATGCGTATCCAATTGATCTCAAGAGTTCTCTTGTTGAATTTTTTTGCTGTTCGGTTTACGAACCGTTTTGGAAATTAAGGTATTATTCAATTAAGACTTATTCATATTTAAAAATTTGTATTAAAATGTATGCACTGAGAGGGCGACCTCTATGTGTGTTTTTGGACGAACCCAAATAAACAAGCTTCTTGACTAGCTACGAGCTAAAATAAAAAAAGTCTTCTCGTGAATGTCTACATCAAAACTTTAATTGTTAAATTTTCCTAAAAATGCGTCCCGAAGCATTGCGGTCGACACACTAGCTTCGAAAACGCGGGTGAGGGTCGCTTATTTTGAAAGGGAGGAAAATTCTCAGAGTTCCGTGTGTAGTTCGAAGCATGTTGAACAATCTCAAATGTAACTTCACTAACTGTGCACATCTTATAGAATTCAGAGGGAAATATAGTTATTCAAATTATCGGTCCCCATGTTGTCGCAGCAGGGAGTCGATTCCTTCACGAAGGGCACGATGAGGGACAAGAGCCCAATTCTATAGTTGATTTGCCCTTGCAAATAGTTCTTATTACACCATAGAAAATATTTTTTTATCAACTCTTGCCAAAAACTGATTTTTGTCTGTATAGATTGTTCAACTTCTAGCGTGGCTCAGGGTAGGGATCCTAGAATTACGAAAACGTGTATAGAATGTACTTCACCCCGTAACACGTCACACGGTTTTTAACTGTTTTTGGCATTGAATAAAGTATAAATAAATATATATAAATAAATCGTTGCTAAATGCCTTGCTTTATCCTCTGCCAATTCCCGCCATAATCAGATCGCATACTCTCTCAGTCAAGAAACGAGAAGTAACGCGTAACAATGATTGGCACAGTGGATTATTGGTTCTTGGGAGCGAATATAGGTTATTGGTTCTAGGGAGCGAGTCAATTATATCCTGACAGGTCATTTGATGCCTAACTTGAAAATTCTGAACAACCGAGCCTATGTCCGGTGTGAATCAATGAACAAGTGTCCAGAACCGGCCCGGTGGCCGAGATCTCTAAGGCAGTAGCGTTGTAGTGATCTCGGCTCGAAGGGTCGCGGGTTCGAGTCCCGCCTCGGGCATGGTTGTGTTTGTATTCGTCATTTCACCCCTTATCATCCCCACTTCGTTTCATATTCTTAGTTACCATACCCTTAACTCTAATAATGGTTGCTAATGACCTAGATGTTGATGCGACTTTACATTTAAATAATAAATAACTAATAAATAAAGTATACAGAGCCCGGAAATTATGCGTAAAAGTGTTCTCTTATTACAACTACCTCACGTTGAGATATTCAACTGAACACACTAACCCCCCTCCTATAGCTTTAAAATTTTGCATTTTCTCTAGAAGAAATATAAGTTTTCTCTAATGCGATGGTTTGAAGGCTTGTTTTCCGTTTCTTACAGCATGTGCTACGCACCTTTTCCTACAGGTTTACTTTTCTCGTTTATTAAACTTTTAAATGCTTATTCTCCATAAAATTATCTTTAAAGTCAGAGAACGGTTATCTAGTGTCATGAGTGTGTACAACATGGATTTATAGAAATGTAAGTATTTTATCATAGATCATTAAATTCATAAAGTGACATAGAATAACAATATATTTTTAAAACTATTTCAAACATATTATTAGCAATAGCAATATTTTATTATTTTAATATGTCCTTAAAATAAAATTTAATTACGCTTAATTGTATTTAACAACATAATATGAGAATACAATAAATAAATATTTATAAATACGCTTCCATGGTTATAAAGTTGCGTATAAATATATTGCTGGCATTTGTTCTTTTTCTCCTAAAGAAGGAGTATTGTTATTTTGATTTTTTATTTCAAATGCAGTATCTAAATCATAACGTTAATGCAATTATTAATATTATGCAAATTATATTATGCAAAGAAAGTTGCAAGGGAAACCGAGGCAATGTTATCATTTTTCTGAAGAATTTCGTTTTCTGAAGAAAAAAATAATTTTGATGCAATAAGTTGTATTTATTGGTTAAATAAAGTTATGGTTATATTATGTGGTTTCAAGCGCATATGACCTGTTATTGAAGCGAATTACACAAAAGTGCAAAAGTCGAGATCGTGAAATTTCCGGAATAAAATGGTCAAACTTATGGAACAATGGTGTCACTTCACAAATATTTAACGCCTATCTGGATACTTAACTAATACATAGTTTGATGATGGTATTACTATTTGGCCATAAAAATGTATAATATGAAACTATAAGACGTACAATTCAATGCATTGAGTAATGCACAAAAAGTACAAGTTTATACGTTCAAAATGAAATAGACACAAAACAAATTATTTGTAAAATATACACATCAACAAATATTATTCAAATTATCCTTTCGCCATATGTTACATACAGATTTTACTGCATTTTACTGAAAATGAATCATATTAAAAGTTTGGAAAATTGTGTACGGTAACTTTCAGTTAAGTTTTTATATTGGTGTTTTTCGTCGGTGCAAAGACAATTTTTACATTTGTAAGATTTATTAATATATAGGAATTAGTTTCTTTTCATTAGAGCCTCTTATGCGAAACCTTGTCAATAAACAGGCCAATTGACAGATGACATGCTGACAATTTTTCGTGAAGACCGTTACTCCTTGCTCAGTTGCGCACTCTGTAACGAGAAGCCAACATTCTCGTGAACTAGTGCTCTCTACTCGGCAGCTGCAGAAATTAAAAGGCCCACTTTTCTCACGTCATAAGATGGCAGTTTTGGCATAATCGTATAATTTTTCTTTAAAGAATACGCACATATCACGAAACTGAACAGAACCTTTCTCCTATGGTATAACAGTGTGTCGTAATTTTACTAGACTACGTACTTGAAGCAGTAATCAAAACCTTCAATCTCAATTTTATGAGATGTTTACTCCACAGGTGGTTTTCAAAATAAGCAGATCTGCTACATCAATGTGAACACATATACCTACCCACGTTTACGTTTGCATAAATAGAACTACATTTGTTTTTATTTCGGTGATGAAAATTAAACAATTGAAGGTTTATTTTATAAAACAACCTTATTCCAAAGATTGAGATATTGAAATACTAGAACTGTTGCTAGAGCTTCATATCCGCCATTTGCTGACTATGTTGTTGTGAACAAAATCATTTCCTGTCCATAGTTATTAGCTCTGAAAGTTTGAGTTACTTTTATAAAAGAACCACAGTCCAGAGACCTTTTTGATAAAAGAACTACAGTCCTTTAAATGTATTTTTTCTCCGTGATTATTTCTCAAGCTTAGCTTATCTCAATTTATTGAACTCATATTTTATTTAAAAATCCCAACAAATATTACGTCCATAAAGAGTCCATTATACGTGTATGACTTTATTGTGTCGTGACTATCCATTGCAACTCGGTAAAATTGGTCGAAAAATGTGGTGGGTGGTCTGCCCTTCCAATGGAGCCGGTCTCCAGTTCGCTTCGAGCAGTGTGAGTGTAAAGACGTGAATCCGCATGAAGTGTTTTTTAGACTTTGTAACATGGTGCGATGGAGCGTTCGCTTTGAATAGTGATACGCCATCAAGTTTTGCGTGAAGCTTGGAAAGAATGCAACCGAACCATTTCAGACGCTTCAAGAGGCCTTTAAGGACAATTACATTTCAAGGTGACAGTCCGAGAGATGGCACAAAGTGTTCAAGTAGGGGCGGGAGAAGGTCACCGACGAACCCCCATTCTGGACGCACAATAACGGCCAGAACCGACAGAAACATGGAACGTGTGCGCGAAGTTTGGCGTTCCGACTGTAGATTGAACGTCCAACAAATTTCTGACACCCTACACATGACCATATTTGCGATTCATGGGATAGTAACCAAGGATCTGCAAAAGTGCGAGGTCTGCGCAGTCCTTGTGCTGAAAGTGTTGATGGAAGATCAGAAAGAACTTCGAATTTCGCGCGGTCAAGAATTTTTGGATTTGATTCAAAATGAGCTGGACTTTCTTACAACCGGAGCAACATCCCGGTGATCCCATATCCCCCTTGTGATCGCATATCCTCCCCCTGCAGGGGGAGAGTCCTGACTTGTCTCTGTGCGACTTGTTTCCCCGACTGAAGAAAGAGCTGAAAGGAAAGCGTTGGGAGGCCGTGAAAAAACATCCAAAGGCATGTTGCCACGTTCTTGAGAGACTTTCACATCGAGGACTTTCAGGGTATCTTCCAGGCGTAGCAAGTGTATTGATGCAGGGGGAGAGTATTGTGAAGAATGTTAAGCATTTTTACACGTCCCATCAATAAATCTATTTTCCCCAGAAAATGCGCATTACTTTTATAATGGACCTAGTATAACCAATTCGGGACTAATTTTCCAGAATTTGTCATCTTTTACGTCTTGATCTTTTTTTAGGTTTTCATTTACATAACAGGTAATGTTTTCATACGATCATACATGTAGTGCATGTATCACCTTAATGATTGACATAAGTTCATTAAAATACTGTATTTTTAAACATTTGTATTAAATGAAAGTTGATAACTGAGCTCCATTCTCTTAATGATTTTTACTTTTAAGAGAATTTTAGTGCAAATGATTGCACACATGAAAATGAAATCAAACAGATATTCCTCACTTTCTTAAAAACATTACTCGAGACTGACGGAGCAAAACATTTCAGGTTTGTTTTAAAGCGAATATTCTTTTCTTAAAGGATTGCATGCTCCAAGCTCAAAAGTCGTCTCTTATAATTCAACTAATGGTGCTGCCAAAGGACATACTTTCTCGCATTGGTTGTAAATGTTTCACAATATTATACTACTACATAAACCAGCAAAAGTGATTTCAACCAGCAATTTTTTCCCGCTTCGAGAACCTATTCAGTTCCTCAGAGTTAACCTGTCGACACTCATACCCCTTCTCACAAATGCCCTAGGAATCGATCTAGGGCAGTGGCATAAAAAGGTAAACACCTGATTTATATAAAAGAAAACCATCAAAATAAAATCAAAATATACGTTAGAAACTCTCAAAGCCTCCAGTCGGTTCATCTCTATCAGGAAATATCAATTTTGAAGAAAATCGGCAGAACGGTTTACGAACTGCAGTTGTCCACATACGGACTGACAGCTGTTAGGTTGATAAGTTGATTGATAGGGATTCGGACGCGCCGACTCCTAAAGTCATTAGTCCTGAATGTGTAGTACATATTTCTGCACGGGATGTAGCTGTGATCTTCCCGCCCTGAATGGCTAAATTAAGCGCCGACATACCGTCGGCTAGCGGAATTTTCCCCAACCAGGTGTCTCCTACCAGAGGGTATCCTCTTAGCCGGGACAAGCTGTAAGCTCCCGACCGGTCTCCCGGCATGTTGTGATGGTGTGGTGCATGTAAGTGTGTGTAAATAAAGGTTAGGTAGGACAACAAATGGGAAGAAAAGATCGCACGCGGTCCGTGTGGTAGGGTACATATGAGGAGAATCTTTAATGAAAATATTTGTTGTGGGTTTTGAGAAAATAATATTTTTAGAAACTGAATACATTTCAGACACAAATTAAGCGAAATAAGTTTTTTTTTTTTTCAAAAACTTCTACATGACTTTCATTAAAGAGCCGACTTCTACAATAGACTTTGTTTAAAGCAAAATTCGCAATCTACAATTTTATAGTTTTCAAATGTTCACATTTTGGCAATTTCAAAAAAACGGAGCAATACCCGAGATTAGCACTAGCAACATGTTTTTACCGTCCCTTATTATATATGTGGAGAAAGTTAAAAATAATTAGAGCTGTTTTTTTAAAAAAACATTTCCGTATATTTCAAGCGCGAATTACGCAAAAACTACTCGTTTTTTCAAAAAATCGTACATGGCCTTTCTAAATGGCTAATTTTGAGCAGACTTTATCTGAGGCAACAATCTTTATCTTCGATGTTGTAGTTTTGAAATATTTTTTTGCAATTTCGAAAAAAAACGAGTGAAATTCGAAAATGGGACTAGCGTCATATTTTTTACTGTCCCGTATCACACAAGTGGAGAAATTTTAAAGAAAAAAATTTGAGCGGTTTTTGAGAATCAAACTTTTCGTAAATTTCAAACGTAAATTCTGCAAAAACTACTCGTTTTTCTAAAAAGTGTACAGGAACTTATTTAAAGTGCTAATTTTGTTCAACCAACATTGTTTGAAGTAAAAATCTCTTCTTCAATTTTGTACTTTTGAAATTTCTTTTGCAATTTTCGAAAAATTGGGTGTATGAACGAAAATGATACTTGCATCGTTCTCTTAAACATCCTTCGTACTATTCACCAACAAAATTTATTTAAAGAAATATGGAGCCCTTTATTTGAAAATTTTGAAAATGCCCAAGGGACTTCACGTAAAGTACATCCCAAAATTAAAATATCGGTTTCAAATTCTAGGAGACGCAACATCAGCCAGAGCTATTGGGGAATATCAATTTTGAAGAAAATCGGTTGAACTGTTCAGGCGTTAGCATTGACCACAGACGGACCAATAGAGAGACAATCGGGTTTTTGGTATTAAGAAGTTTTCGGTATTTCCTTGACGAAGGACATGATGTGAGATCAGAACCTAAATTAATTGATGATTTACCCTTTAATATAGATTTTATTACACTGGAGCGAATATTGTTGTTAACAATTCTTGCAAAGACGCTCCTTTTCTTTCTGTATTCAAATTTCATGTAGTATATGGCTTAGGGTTGGGATCACAGAATTTTTGAAAACGTGCACAGAATTCATCTTTCCCCATAGCACGTCACACACAGTTTTTAACTGTTTTGACGTAAAATAAATAGACAAAATAAAGAAGCCACAAAATATGGATTTTGGCTACACCACGAGTTAGAGGATTATTTCTAAATTTAACAACAGGATTTATCCACTTTTTCGTTACCGGAACCCAGCTATAAGTTTTTTTAGCCAAAATTAGCCGTTTTCCAGCGCAAGATTACAGAACTTTCTCGTCTTACCTAGAATTCGTAAGGCGACAAAGTAAAGAGTAAAAAAGTAAAAAGTTTGGTATTAATAACATTTGTAATAATAGTTCAGATTATTGATTGTCTTATTACTTTGAACCACTTATGCAATGTAACATTTATTAATAACAATCATAATTTAACTCAACAACTATCGAATAAGTAAAGAGTTTTTTGTAATAAAGGTATTTATTTTAATAAATGTATTCCAAGGGTGTTTCGGGTCTCAGGTTTACACCCATTTCCAGGCTCATATTAACTTAGATCATCCATAAATTAAATATAGTATACCTATTTAACTTATACAGAATGTCCCACCAATTATGGACCACGCCAATAACTTCTAAACGGTTCAGGATATCGAAATGCAGGTTTTGCTGAACAATGCGGAATCATGTAAATAACATGCCGTAGAGAAATTGTCTATAATATTTTTAATTTTCTAGAAATTTAATCATCTTCGATTTTTTAAATGGAACTATATATTTGTCTCACTAGCAATGGATAGACCGCGAAAAGAGGATCAAAATGATGTATGATGTGCTAATATTTTGATAGTAACTTGAGTATAAAATTAAACTTTCTGACATGTGATTTTGAATTAAACGGGCAATCGTTGCAAGTCTTCCTTTCGGGGAAGGTGGCCTTCTCGGCATCAAGCTTGTTGCGTGGACAGGAGAGACTGAGAAGTGTTGCAGTGGGGGATGAGAGGCGTAACTACCGCAATCCTTGGTGTTGACACAGACATCACACAATGAAATACCAATTTGAACAATCAGAATGGAAGATGGTTTCAATAACTTATCTGGATTTAATTGGTCTTCTACTGAAATTTCAAAGCATCGATCGTTCGAAAAAACGATATGAAAATTGGTAGCGTAAGGAAGATGATAATAATAAATATTATTTTCAAACTGAACAAGAAGCCAACCGCCGTCTCTTCCTTGTTAAATTTCATTTTTAAATACAATGTTTACTTGTCCACTTTGGAACCATACGACTGCTGTTCATAAATGGAAAAGAAAATAGTGCACTTTGTCTTCTGCCGTGGTTTTTCAAGTTTGTGGCAGCACTTGGCGCTATGAAGTAAGAAACTCTCTAATCAATTCTAGCAGTCGCGACTGCAGATATGCATTTTGTTAAAGTTTGGTAAATTTACATTGATAGAACTGTCAAGAGTATTTCAAAATTGTTTATTGATTAGTTCTTTTGGTACGTGTTTAAATAGGAAGGTTATTAAAAGTAAATAATAAGAGAAAATGTCTACGTATTTGATGAATTAATCGAGATATTACAATGAAAATCTTTAAGCATTCATTTGCTTCCGATGTTTTAAAATGATGGCGTGTTTCTGCACTGAGCTCGATTCTTGTAAGTTTGAAAATGACCTTTATTATCGTTTTCGCAACAATGTTTTTTATTTCTTTTTTTTTTCGATTATCGTTGATTTGGAATTTCAGAAGAAGAAAAGTTCAATTCAAATGAACAAATAGGAAAAATCTCTCATTCTGATCGATAAAATTTATGTTTTTTCATATATTTCGTGTCAAGTCCATGAATTGCTTCAGTTACTCCATCTTGCAAGACCGCCTCTCTCACACTACTCTCTCTACAAAACGGTATCGACGCCGCGAAGGCCACCTTCTCCCAACGGCGACTGTTACCAAGGCTGCCCGTTTACTCGAAAATGTCATGTCAGAAAATCTAATTTTATACTTAAATTACTACCAAAATACTAACATATGATTTATCATTTTATTCCTATTTTCATGATCTATCCATTGCTGATGAGAAAAGCATATAGTTCCATTTAAAAATCAAAGATGATTAAATTTCCCGAAAACTAAAAATATTAAAGACAAATTTTCTACGGCATGTTACTTGCCCCATGATTCTGCATTGTTCAGCGAAAACTGCATTTCGATATCCTGAACCATATAGAAGTTATGGGGGTGGTCCATAGTTGGTGAGACACCCGGTATAGTGTACGTAAACATAATGTACATACTTTAATTAATATAACTTAGTATGTACAGTACTATTATAACTTATAAATTAAGAAAAACTGTTTCATTTTTTGGGAATTTTTAAACGAAATTATGATTGTCTATAAAAAAGGAACGATTTGTAAGTGATTTAATGATAACATTTGTCTAAGACAATGAATAGACACTTCCAGTCCATGCTTTGCATTACGTTTGATTCTAAATTTTTGTGCTCTGAGAGACTAGTTGGTATTTGTCGTGTGTTTAAACACTTACTGTTGTAGCCTTTTCCAACCCTTTGAGATGCTGGAACTGCTGAGACGTACAAAAGAAAACTCACAATGGAAATAAACGAACTGTAGCCTTTTGACATTAATTATGTGCATCTGAAAGGAACGACTCAACTTTACATTTGAAAGCCCTTTGTCGAGACAAAAAATAAGAATAAATACGTCAACTGACATATTTAACGTCACTCTTGTGTTCCGACAATGATATCTGCAGCTTTACAAAGCTCCGCGTTTTGAAGAGCGAGTTTCAGAAGAATAATTAAGGCTAAAATGCGGCATAGTTTTATTAATATTTATAATAATTTGTAATGCTAAATGTTAAGCTGCAGTTCTGCGAGCCTCAAAAACGCTTCTGTCGTTCTGGAAAACGAACTCCGCAATATTAAAAAATCCGAAATGTCATTTCACAACGCTGATAATATATATTCTTTGTTCCGTATTTTCTGCTTTCATTGCATGAACCGAATTATGGCACAAGAAATTACCGATTTCATTGAGTTTCATACCTGTGTAACTTATACGGCATTAGGTTTTTCTTTCTGGAGTTCTACATAAATATTTTTGTGTTATTTGTTTATGTTATTTTCATGCCACTAATACATTTATGACTCTTTTACATTAACAAGTATGTAATTGCTAGAATAATTGATTTATCTTTTACTGATAATCCACATGATTACACAAGAACTAACATATAATTAACGTAGGGAATATTACTACATACTTTTTATAGAATGATATCTGCTCCAAACTTCAAGTACTCTTTACTCAAGTCCTACACAGTATTAAATTTTAATTTGATTCGCCGAGGAGGCTGGAACAATCGAATATGTCGAAAAAGATGCATATTAACTGAACGAACGTTACTTCGGTATTCACGACCCCAAACTTTCATTTTGATTTGTCAATGCCTTGACGAAGTTTTGAAGTTAGGGATGTGCATATTGAGAGGCAGATTGGTCTGCGTGTAGACTTACGGATTAAGTACCAATGAAAACCCTCAAGATGCATTTCACATTCTAACAGCCAAGGAATTATATATGAAGAGATTATTTTCTAAGTCTTCTATGTTAACAATGATAACAACAACAACAACAATAATAATAATAATAATAATAATAATAATAATAATAATAATAATAATAGTTAACGGTGAGGCAAATATTGCTTGAAACATGGCTTTATTACAACTTACTGAAAGCGAATTCAAATAGAATACATTTTACATCAGTAAACGGATCTGCGAATAAGTTATCACTCAAAGCACTTTCCTTAAAAAAGTTACAAAATAAATAGACACATAGAAATTATTGTAATTAAAATAAGTTACTTACAATCCAATATAATTTAACAATTAAGAGAATGAAACACCTATGAGCCCTGCCAAAGCAAGAAAGGTAACCCATGTCTAACACAGAGTAACGTAAATACGAAATACAAGTAATTACTTGGTTGCTCGGGAGACGCCACGTCCTAGGCACAGGTGCCAACGTTTCGGCCGCTATAGCCGGAACCTTCCACCTTCCTCAAGATGAGATCCGGCGCCAACCTACTTTCGGCTATCTGTGTTTTTCCTCGCCAGTTATCTCCCACTAGCGGTACACCGCCCCTGCCGGGACTAGCTTTATGTTCTCAACCGGTACCCCGAGATGTGTGTTAGTGTAGTGCATGTAAGTGAAAGTGTGGGTGAGGATAGGACAAGGAAGAAGAAGGAAAGACAGCGCGCGGTCCGCGTCGCAGCTACGGTAAAAACCATACCCTAAGTCTATGAATCCCAATAGAAAAAGTCCCTGGCTGTAGAGATAAAGAGCAATTCAAAGGGACTTTTCTTCCTCTTTTTCGCCTTTGTTTCGAATAAAGGACAAACCTGGATTTCGGGTTTTTTATCCCACATATTAAATAAGCTCAAGAAAGCAAACATAAATAAGGAAACCTCAACCTTATCAGATAAAGTGATTGCTCCAGATAAAGAAAGATGGCACTCCAATTATGGCAATTTTTATGAACTTTCGCAAGAAGCACAACTAGTCAACCCAAGAGACCTTCTGTCAAACAAGTTACTGAATATATGCATCTTCATCTTTCTCGATTCGCATGAGTTTTTCTACCTATCTTTAATTAAACAAGGTCTAACTACGCAAGGAACTTACAAATTGTGCCAAACCACCTGCTACCATTGTCAATTCGAGAACGTGTACACAGAGAATTTTTGGAAGTGATAGAACAACTACCCTCCGAAGATATCCTAAATGTCTGTATGATAGCAAGAAAATACCAGCAGTCCAGAGAGACCGTGTACTTCCCTCCAAAATGACTAAATAAAATAAAAGTTGAGTTTTGAACTAAATAGCATCCTGACAAAATGAAAAGGACTGATTCACATAAGAGACCACACACACACACACACACACACACACACACACACACACACACACACACACACACACACACACACACACACACACACACAAATACATACATATTATATAGTATATATTAAGTTGGCGCATCTACGTGTTTTTTCAGCCAGAAAGTTTATGTCCTGTTAATTTTGTTGTAACTCCACTAAATGGCGCTGTAGAACAAAACGAAATATTTATGTCAAATGCACCCCGCAACACTCGGCAGCATTTTTAAATCTATATCGTTAAATAACTCCTAAACGAAACGTTCTAGAGCATTAAAAACTAAAATATTGAACTGAAGGCCTCAAAGAAACGTTTCTTACACCGTAATCTACAGGAAGAGATCTTGAATATTCTATTACATTATTGCTGGTCCGGCGCTTCTCATTATTAACCCACCAGCTCAGAGACGTGCAGAATCTGCAACTGAATGTGAATGAGTAGGACAGAGAGAGGCAGAGACAGAGAGAGACAGACAGAGTTAGACTGAGACTGAGACAGGGACAGAGAGAGAGGGAGACGCGGTGAGAGAGAGAGAGAGAGAGAGAGAGAGAGAGAAAGGGAGAGGGAAGGAGAAAGAAGGAGATGAAGGGCAAAACGTATGCCAGGTTCCGCTAGTACCTATATAATATTTGTCATCCAAACTGATAGATCTGATATCTGTATCACGAACAATTCTGTTCTTAGGTTAAAATAAACTGACACGAACTTGTAAAACGTCACCAATGAAAAACATTGAGAAAACAAAACAGTTATGGGAATGAAAATTAGAACAAACATTATCGCAAAAAGAAATAATTATTGATGATACATAAGAGACGTCTTCATAATGAGTGATGAATAGTGTCGTGCACAAAATGAATATATTGAGAATATCTTTGGCAGTTGTAGAGTGTTGGATCAATATATAGTTAGACACGATATGTGTGAAATCATTCATTGACAATTATCAAGAAAATACTATAATATCCCATAAAGTTCGTTCAGATACCAACCCACTACAATCTGGAAAGTGAAGAGTGAAAGCTATATTGGGGCAGAAGAATCTTCACAAACACCGCAATTTCGAACAGCATGCCCGATATGGCGGTTCTAATGGAGCTTTAGAAAACTGCCATAATTGTCGAACTTACAGTCGTCAATAATTACAATTTGGATTAAGTTTACAATCTGAAAACAGAAATGTATACCGCTGTCCCAAGAACTTCATCAAAAGAGGCTTTAAAATATCGGCATTATTAAAAAAATTGACCTAAACTGAATGATTACTGAAACACACCGTTTATGCAATCCATAAAATGTGTATATGCAATTTTCGTGTGTGAATTAGACGCGGAAAGCAGTAATTCTGGACAGCTTCTGACGAGTTTCTGGGATGAACCAGTGATTGGAATTTAACTGATAGAAATTGTCTAGAAAACATCATTCGTTCCTGTCTCTTCTCTGCGAGATGAGAGCGGAGTGGTCAGGTGAATGTTCTTGCAGATAGCACAGAGAAAGAAAAACTCATCCAAATGACAATAATAATCATGATAATAATAATAATAATAATAATAATAATAATAATAATAATAATAATAATAATAATAATAATAATAATATAATGCGTTTAAATATTAATTTGCTCTCAAAGTGTAAATCATTTTATTTAACGAAAAAACCTCCAGCATATATTATCGAAAATGATAAAGAAACAAAAGTCATTCTGACCATATGACCGTCTGGAATGGTAGTTCCTCCCACTGTGTGCAATGGTGAAGCCGGAAGAGATGAATAGGGCTTGTGAAACGAGGGCGGCGGCGGAGTTGCGACCACAGACAGCCCCCGCTCCGTTTCCGCCCCGCACCCACCCCATCCCCGCGCCACACAGCCCCAACCCAGCACCCCGACTCCCCCGCCCCATTCTCCCTCTTCCCCATCCTCACCTCAGACCGCCAACTCTTTACAGCCTCGCCCTTACCTCCGTTCCCGTCCCGCTCCCTTTTCCTCCCCAGCCCGCGTTCCCGACCCGACCCGATTCTCACAAACCCGCCCCGCCCTTTCCGGCACCACCCCGTCCTACCCCACTCCCCCCACTTTCCCCCCGGCGGCCACCATCGACGAGCATCAAAAGTACGCGCGAGCGTAAATACGCGTATTGCAAGTGAAGTGTTCTCTTTGGTAGAAAATTACCAGCTGCGGCCGTAATAGCGCGCTTCCACACGGGCTACTCCCAGCAATGCTTCATGAACAGCGCTGCCAAGCGGAAAGCAATGCCGAATAACGCGATAATGAAATTAAGCAGACGCACGGATTGTTGTGCCTGCGCCGCTGGCTGCGGACGCTCGTCTAGATCATCGGAGTTAAGTAGCTCTCGACTTCGTCAGCGCGCCCTAAATGACTGAATCGAATCATCGGGTGGGCGTGGCAGCTTCCGGTTGTGTCCATGGTAACGTGAAGTCATTTCCGGCATGAACCTCCAAAGATCAAATCACTAAACCATAGGTATTTGTTGTTTCATCATATTCTTACTGCAAAGTAATAAATTAGGTCCTAGGCTTTTTTGTTTAAGAGTGAGAGATTCTAAGTTCTGTTTTCAAACAGCAGTCTCAATTTTTATTTAACGTGAATATTGATTGAGTGAATTTTTAGTGTTACCGAGAGCGTCCCTGCGCAGTGCATGTTATTATATCATAGGAAGTGATGGTGTTCTTCTCCCACTGGAAGATGAGATCCAGTGCCGACCTGTATGTCGGCTTGAGTAGCTTCATCTTCCCGGTTTCTCCTTCAGCAGGACACCGTCACAGTCGGAACATGCTCTAGCTCCCAACTGGGCTCTTTAAATGTACATGTGTGATAGTGGAGAGCATATGCGTGTGTAAATGAACATAACTACGAGCTGGAAGGAATGACTCCAGCTAGATAGCTGAGTCGAATTCAGTCGCTGTCTGGAGAAGAATTCTACCGGCCAGCTGCTCTTTTCGGTAGTTTTCCGTGGTTTCTCCGCTCAACACTACGCGAATGACGGAGCAGTAGCGAAACAAACGGGCCACGGACCGCGCGTTGCCTTTCGGAAGGAGTGCGCGCTGTCTTCTTTGTCCTTTCCTCACCCCCTTATATACACACACTTACACTTACATGCACTACACTAACACACATGTCGGGAGACAGGTCGGGAACTGAGAGCTTGTCCCGGCTGGAGTGGTGACCCGCTGGTGGGAGATAACTGGTTGAGGAAACCACAGTAAGCCGACGGTAGGTCGGCGCCGGATCTCATCTAGCGGGGGAAGATTATCGCCACCTCCAGGGAAAAAAACCTACACGCACAGGATTATTGACCTTAGCTGTTGACGCGCCCGGAATCTCCAATCAACCAATCAAGGAATGTTTGCGCGCGGTCCGTGACCTATTCATTTATGTCCTGCTATGGTATTTGTTGGCACTAATCGAAGGAAACACAGGAAACTACTGCTCAGAACAGCTGGTTGCTAAAATTCTCCTCGACGCAGTGTTTGAATGCAGCTAGTGTCGAAACGTCGCCACCGCTCTGACTCAAACCCAAGGACGCTGAGAGGCGACGCCAATGCTGGTACTGAACCGTCTCAGTCGGTTTTAAATGACTTGTCTGATTCAGCTGTGATTTCTGAACTTAATGTCTGCAACATTTGTTTGTGGCAATCACGCGATAAAGCAAGTAGATTCCAGGTGTTGGTTACACATTGCTTTCATCCTACACTAGGAACGGATCAGGTAAATGTGTTACATCTCAGCTAGAAAACAAACTCTTAGTTAGTGCAATGCAAGTAACTGTTGAGTGCAAACGCTGTTTTTTTAAGAAAAAAGCTTTTATAATCAACATAATAAACCGAAGGCAAAAAAGGAACACTCTAAAACCGGTTATTTTTGTAATAACCGCCATTCCTATCCTTTTGTTGGAACCTGGTGAGTGAGGTACTACTTGTACAATCTACATTGTGTAATAAATACAGCATATATTTAAAATTAACTGTGTTGACTCATATACCTTTAAACGACTTATGTTATTTTTAATATTTCATTGAAATTACTGTTTATATATATATATATATATATATATATATATATATATATATATATATATAATCAGACTACATTTACTGCAATTACATGTTACGTCATCTTGTACTCACAATGCGTTTAATGTTGCTTGTGCAATCTGTTACATTTTTGTAATGATTGTAATCAACTTGGATTAGCTTTCAATAATCTACCCTGTTTTGAAGGTTTACTGAAATAATTAATTGTATTTCGTATTGGCAAAGGTGGCTCAGGGCATCAACTGAGGTCACTGCATTACCTCTGACTGGATGGTTCTAGGAATCCTCGCCGTACCTTCACCGGTAACCCTAGGCAGAAGGGCTTTCCTGAGTACTGACAGCCAGCAGAACTCATTTATTCAGACGTTATTTTATTCAGACTTCAGTTATACCTAAACCAAATCGACAGCTGGACAGCCAAAAAAAATTAAAATCAACCCCTTAAAAACAGCAGCCAATTTTTCCCCTCCCCCCAACCCTCTTACAACTGAATCAAGAATCTCTTCAATGGCATCCACATAACAAACCTATAAAATATCTTGGCATTTTCTTAGACACCCGCCTCAATTGGAAAAATCACATCGACAATAACGTTATACAAGCAAAAATTAAATTACACCAACTAAAATCAATAATAAATAGATCAGCTAAATTACCCTACAATACTGCCTTACTGCTATACAAAATTATCATACGACCTCTATTATTATATGCATGCCCAGTTTGGATCAGCGCTACCAAAACAAACACCAAAAAACTCAAAGTAATCCAAAATCAGTTCCTGAGCACCATCACGAATACCCCATGGTACGTCTCCAATGCACAACTCCAAAAACAATTCCAGATAGAACCGATTACCAACCCCAACCCATTTTTTAACCACCCACTTCTTCTAACAGATACCAAATATACCCAACTCATAGAACCCGCATTAAGAATGAATTTCCTTTCCATACATTCCTAAATTAATTCTCAGATCTCGATCCAAAGTAGAGATATTGTACAAAGATGCCTCTACCACCCTAATAGTAATGTAAGTTGTATTTTAAGATTATTTGTAAGGTTATTGTAAGTTAATTGTAAGTAGATATAAGCAACTATAACAAATTTAGAGTGTATTAACACTGATCTTTGTATTGTTCTATCCAAAAGAAAATAAATAAAAAAAGTTATTTTATAGAGGTGGACTCTGTGAACTCATCCGCACCTCGCATTGTTGGAATCCAACGATTCTCTTTCGTTTCTTTTGATTGATTTTTTTGTGTTTCCGGGCGCGTCAACTGCTTTGGTCATTAGTCCCGTGAGTGTATGTTCTTTTTCTTGAGAGATGGCGGTGATCTTCCCCCGCTGGATGGCGAGATCCGGCGCCGACCGACCGTCGGCTAGTGGGGTTTCCCCCTAACCAGAACTCTCCCACCAGCGGGGCTCTGCCCCAGCCGGGACAAGCTCTAAGCTCCCGACCGGTCTCCCGGAATATGTGGTAGTGCAGTGCATGTTAGTGTAAGTGTGTGTGTGTGTGTGTGTGTGTAAGGGGAGAGGATAGGACAAGGAAGAGGAAGGAAAGATCGCGCGCGGTCCGTGGCCCGTTTGGTAGAGTACTGCTACGGCATTCGCCTGGTGTTGATCGGAGAAACCACGGAAAACTACCGATACGAGCAGCCGCCCGCTAGAATTCTACTTTCATTTCTTGGCCCCTTGGTGTTCACAGAGGTGCGTTAGCAACTTCATTATCAGAGTTGCATTCAGGGGTTTCTGTCGGGAGGGGGAGAGGCACAGATATACGGTCCAGCCGAATTGATATTTTAAAAAAAGAATTTCTCATTTACGATGAATATAAAATGTAATGTTTGGCACTTAATCCTTATAAAGTGAACAATTGATATACAGGGTGGAACAGCTAAGTGTTAACACCCCTTGTATCTCCTCAACCGCACAAGATACGAAGATGCCGATTGGACAGTCGATTGCTGAAACAGGGGCTACTTGATTACAGCATAGTTCGTCTTTGCGCTATTTTTTACTATGAAGGTATAAGGTAAACTTTGTTTTTTTTTAATGGAACCCTATGCTAAATTTTAGCGTATCGTAATGCGCTTAAAAAGACGATTTCAAATATGTGTATATCTTTGTATTTTAGCGAATAGTTCTTTAGCAATTGATGTGCTTTTGTGACATATTTTTCCACTGAGGTGGCGATTTTCTGTTCGACCTTCCTGCTACCTAAATGGGGAACTTCGCGAGTCCGTCCTTCAGACAAAGGCGCTCATTTACTTCAGCCCAGTAGCAACTACTTTCTTCGATACTAATTTTGCCGAAAGATGACTTCGTACAAAGAAGACTCAAATTCTGTATTCAAGATACAGGAAAGTTCTTGTTTTGCCACGCAATTACTATTCTGTTGTTTTGAAAACTGTGACAACACATTCTATTATCAATTGGGAGTAAATAATACAAAAATAAATGAACAATATCTTATTAATCATAATTTATTCGTAACTAACCGTCACGTACAAAGAATACACATTGATCAAAATAGAAATAAAAACATACCAAATACATTGTTACAGAACAATGCTTTACTTAAGCATGTGTTCGAAGTGTTGTCCATCTGCTGCAATGCACATTTGCAGTCGTCGTTCGAAGGACAAATGAACAGATGTGAGGGTGTCACTTGATATACTCAAAAGAGCTTCGGTGATACGTCGCTTCATATCCTCTAGCGTTGTTGGAACTTCTGCATAAACCTTATTTTTGACTGCCCCCCAAAGAAAAAATCAAGAGGAGTCAAATCAGGAGACCGGGCAGGCCACTTTACTTCAGCACGCCGTCCTATCCAACAATTCAAGAACTTCTCATTTAATACTTCTGTTGCCACACGTGAAGAGTGAGCTAGACAGCCGTCATGTTGAAACCACATGCACTGACGCGTATCCAGTGGTATCTTTTCTAATAATGTGGGTAGAACATTTCGAAGAAAATGTTCGTACATAATACCATTTAACGTGCCTGGGATGAAGTAAGGTCCCACAATGAAATTTCCAACGATGCCACACCACACGTTAACACTCCAAGGTTTCTGGTGTTGTACTTACCGAATCCAGTGAGAATTCTCTAATGACCAGTAATGCATATTTCGTAAATTCACAATACCCTGGTTAGTGAAAGTCGCTTCATCCGTATATAGCACTCGTTTAAAAAAATGGATCATCTTTCAGTTGTTGCAAGGCAAACCGACAAAATTCCATGCGCCGTTCGAAATCCCGACCTCCGAGTGCTTGATGCAATGACAAATGATACGGATGGAATTTGTTTCTACGCAATATGCGAAGGACACTCATGTGACTCACACCATATTCCTGGGCTACATGTCGCGAACTAGCATGTGGATTGCACTGCGTCAATGCCAGAATAACCTCTTCATGTTTTTCGTCAGTTGCAGTTTTCTGCCTTGTCCTCTGTTTGGTGTTCCAACTTCCCGATTCCAATAGTTTCGTGCACATACATGCAAAAAGCTGGCAGAAAATTAATAAAAGCTATATTTTTTAACATGTATTATTCTCATCAATGGAAGAGGCCCCATAACCCTCTACCCCCTGGATACGCAACTTCTCCTACTATCTGTATGGAGTATCCCAGTGCGCACGAAGGAGACGCTGATGTTGGCGATGGTATTGACTTCCATCATTATTATTCTTTATGTATTCAGGATTTTTGTACAACAAAAATAATACAAATACATTTGGCGAGGATACGAAATTCTGTGTGCGACCGTGAAAGAACCGTTTGCAACCGCTATCTCACGTTTACAAGCTAGAATATTTGTATCTTAACTTGTCACTGTGAAGCGCTGTACGTAACATAAAGAGTACCGACCACTAGAAGGCGCAGATAATTATAACCGCTTCAAAAATTGTTCGCTTCAAAGCAACAGCCAATCATAAATTTCTTCGACAAGCTCTTACAAATTACGATGAAGAAACGAATTCTCGTCCGTTTTACCTGTGATCTACGAGGAGAAAGGTTTCAATGAAAGATTGCGGTCTGTGGAGGAATGCGGAATGAGCTTTTCAGAACGTCTTCTGAAAAGCTCATTAGGAGTAATGAATTTACAATTTACTGAATGAAAATATTTAATATAAATGAAGTACAATATTTTTATACCAATATGTGTCAAAAATAATCATGAAATTCCATGAGAAGCGTAGCATGTAATTTCAAACGAAGAATTATAATGCACCATAGCACGCACTTGTAACATTGTGTGAATTCGCGACTAACTAGTAACGTTTTTCCCAAAAGCTTTTTTTTCTTCTACTTTTCTTCTATCTTATTCATATTCAAATTTTGTACTACGTAACGCTGATGCAAGAGGGCTAATTTTCATTCTGGAAAACGAAATATACGACGCGACTACACTGCAACGCAAGGCGACGGAGCGCAAGATCGAGGTCTTTTCTGCGGTGCGACGACTTTGCAGGAGACCTCGACCGCCTGACCTTGGCTTGGCGGGGGGTGGGCGTCTATATATCAGAAAACTACGTGCATATTTAACCTTTAACTGTGCTGGGAATAATAATAACATAACTGTGCTGGTGGGGTCTTAGAGACCCAAGACAGGAAATAATTCGCTAAACGCTATATTTTTTTACAAGTATATTTAATGCAATGCAACATGATAAGTTATATATTTCGGTAAGAGTAAAGAAATTAAATATCAGCAAAAAACGCATCAATATTGATAAACGCGCAAGAACAAAACGAATTTTTTAATACTATTGAATTTTTAAAGCTGAATAATTTAAACAAAGTTTAAGTGTTGTAAAAGAAATTTGGGGAGTTCATGCAAAGATGTTTTGTCTTTCTGTCAGCGCCTCGTGGACAATCTTTCTTATTTTCTTTGGAACTACTGATTCCAGTCTAACCACGGGTTGACCCGAAGCTTGCTACTACTGTCCAACAAAAATCCCAGGATTTCTTTGTCGGTGATTGTTGATATTTCAAATGCAAAGTTGCAATTAAAATAAAAAATAGACTTTTCGTAATATACACTACGTATTTCCTATCCATATTCTAATCAACGACGTTGCTAAATAATCCATTACGTAAGAAATCACGTATTTAAAAAAATTTGCGTAACTATGCTGCTGGGGTCGAGGATACCCGGAAACGTTCAAATCGACTATAACTCATCACTGCACAAACGTCTCGTGATGATGGCTCGTTTGTTCACAAACCCCATGATTTAAAAGGAATACACAAGTTGCTGAGAAATTATTTATGAAACAATTTAAATTATTTAAAAAAATATAGTAGTGCGGGTCTCACAGGCCCCACCAGCACAGTTAACCCTGCAGTAGTGACGCCATTTTTTGTAACACGACGGGTGACGCTGGGTCTGTCAGACCCACTTAATGTTTTAGTTATAACTATTTTGTTTTAATGGATCTGGACACAATGATACAACAGGAATGGCAAATGATGTGCACTCAATAAGTTTTGTTTATAATATTTTGTTATTTATCCAAAAATGAATACTGATTACTTAATTTACATTTAATCACAATTTTTCAGACTGCCTCCACACACAACTTTTGGATGCTCCATGCCCAAAAAATGTGTAACACTTTACACAGTAATATTGTGTCTTTCTGTCCTTCTTCGTGCATTTAGCACATCTGGCTCGCTTTCCTTTTATTGGTTTTTCCGTTGGACGTGTTGTATTGGTTAGTTTTCTCGCACTGTTTTTGACCTCTTTGGAAAGACATGATGCAGACGCTCTGTATTGCAATTGATCCATTACCAGTTCAATACTCAATTGTTTCGTAAATTGTCGCCTTTTCATATTTCCGCTTGTGTTGGACAGAAATATAATAAATCCATTGATGGCAGCAACATTCAACATCACACAACTGTAAGAAGCGCACATTTTATCGACATCTACTCTTTTCGTGAGGTTATAAAATGTAATTATTTCTGGTTTCCGTGCATCACCAGTAGCTTGATCAATTGTGTCATTGTTGTGCATTGTCGATAGTAGAAGAACATTTTTTCCTTTATTGGGGTTGTATGACACCAGGGCGCATGGAAACCAAACATATTTATCTTGGAAACCAAACATATTTTATTTCTTTCCTTTTGATATTCACAAATTCTTGAGGAATCTCGAGCTGTTTTTTCTCACTGTTCCAACCATTGTCAACTAGTAAGTCAACACTTCCTGTGAAGGAGGGTAGATAGTGAACCATGTATCCATAGTAACGTTCCGTCCTGTACCTTCGATTGGTTTACCGAACCTTATTACATCTTCCGGTTTGTTACTAATTTTGAAAGGCCCGTCTGGTTGCGTTCCGAAATATACCGCCATATTGTTGGTATAAAATTTTCGTGCATCTACAACAGCAAAGATTTTTATCCCGTACTTTGCCGATTTACTGGGTACATACTGCCTGAAACCACAACGCCCTCTGAAAGGTTCGAGTTTTTCATCGACTGTACCATACTCGGATAAAGTGTAAGAATTCTTACAATTTTTCAAAAAGCTCTCAAACAATTTTCTTACTTTTTATTGGTCTCGAACATTCATCAAGTTGAAGGAAGTCGAAGCCACATTGCAAAAGCAATAACATAAAATGAGTAAATAAATAAATAAAATCCCCCCAAGAAAAGTTACTCTGTGACTGAATGTGTAAGATAGTACAATTATTAATTATTTACTTATATAGTACAATTAATTTTTACTCATAATTCGATCTCCGATACGAGGGCAAAGACACTGTCGAAGAAACTCCTGAGAACAAACCACAAGCACACGTGTCTGTTACCCGGACGCCAATGGTGACGCTGGGTCCCTCAGACCGGACATAGAAAAAACGAGCTGTCGTAGTCATAACAATAGATAAGAATATCCGGAGTCGTGATTACGCCGCTGCATGGAAGGCGATGAAAAGGTACTGAGAGTCTCAATGTCTTATCTGCGAAACTCAATCCGCTACAACCATATCAGGAATCCCAGGGTCTGACAGACCCAGCGTCACCGCTGAAGGGTTAAAGGTTAAAACAACCCATGGTACTGTGAGTTGTGACGTTCTGCTATGAGTTGTGAACTGCATTTCCGTTTTCCCCTATTTGCGTATCTTGCGTATTTCGCTAGAAGTTTCATTGCAAGCAAAGCGAACAGAATTCTATTTACTTTAGGTGGCGTACATGATTGAAAAAAGACACTTCAATAGAAATTGTAATTCATTCAATGACTGTCGTAACTGAAAACAGATTATTCAACATTTTAAAGTCATTGTAAATTTCACGCTTTAAAATTCTTAGAAATAAACGAATTATTTCGTGGTCAAAGGAAGTGTTCAATTGATGCTACATTTTTATTTCATCCAAAGAATGCATTCTAGTTATTAATTCACTGGCGTAATCTTTGTGAATTTTTTTGGAAAAGGTGGATTATAGAATTTAATGCAATTGTAAATACGTTGAGGAAGTTCATTTTAATTTACACAAGAGTTGTTATGTACTGTATAAGAATTATTTGGAAGGATTAGTTCCCGATTATTTTCTTTCTTTTTTTTTCACATTTTTATTTTTCAAATACTGTCTTTTCTGAGTTACTGTGCGTATAGTAGAATCATCTGTGAGTGTTTATATCTCATGTGCTAGTGTGTGATGTAATTCAATTGAATGATTACTGCCATTTACTCAATTGTTTGTAATTCTAAGAAAGAATATACTCTCCTTGTTAATTTTTCAAAAGTACCTGAACTTCCTTTTCATTAGTATCGAAAGTCGACCCCATACCCTGCATGACAGTGGGACCAGAATTTCAGCTGTAATGGAACTAGTGACATCCATTGTTAATACGGATGCCACTTATCGAAGAAAAATAATCTTCTACTCCAGACATTCGTCCAAAAATTTCACATCAAAGGGGGGAGTAAGGAAGGTGACAGATTATTAATATTGAAATAAAATAACAAACGCATAGTATACAGAATATAAGGAAGGAACGCTGTCATAATTAATGGAATATTTGTTAACATAATTTTATGAAGATCGAGTAAATGATTTAATTGCATCATTACTAAGTTAAATGAGCCAGGATTAAATAGTTTCCTAAATTTAGGATTGGTAGGTAGGTTTTTTTTTTTTCAAATCAGAACTCAATACTTGAAAAACCTTTTTACTTAGTATCTAGACTCGTTTTTGCCACTGGCTTATTCACCTGCAAAGGAGGTAAAATAGCACGTCTCTTGTAGAACAAAAGCTTTCTTTATTCACTATCAATTTGGAGAAAAGTTTAACATTAAAGCCTTGTCGATGTAGAACTTCTTGATTGATATAATATTTAAAAAAAAAATAAATCATTAGTTATGTGCAGAATGGGTTCTTAAATAATATTTTTAATAATAAGAATACTAATAATAATAATAGTGATAATAATAATGATAATAATTGTATTAGCGAATAGCCGAGATCACTGAGTCTGCCGTGGCGATCTCGGACGGAAGGATCGGGGTTGCAGTCCAGTTTCGGACATGGGTGTGTTTGTGTATGTCTGTATGTGTGTGTCGTCCATTCACCCGTCATTATCATCATTTCCATCTTCCTTCCCCCCAGCACTAACAACTCTGGGGGATAAAATAGGATTCAGCCTAATGCTGATCCCTTGATGAATCACATGCACTTGTGCATGTCTGCGTGATCCGAGACGGACTATTGGCAAACAAAACAAAAAATAATGATATTATTATTGTTAATATTATTATTGATAATATATTATTCTATATGTAACTAGTCTTATTTGTGCAATTTTGAACAACTTATTTTTCTTTAGTAGGGTGAATTGAAAGTTGAATTTATAAAATTTATTCCTTATAACAAAATGTATAAAGACAATATTTTACTAATGTCCTATTTTCAAGAACATCGTTCATCGTTTAGAAAATTATTCTAAATTCATGCAAGAATTTTTCGTCCTTTTAAATCGCCTCATTCTTCTTCACGACTGAGGCTAGCGTGTCTGCCTTTATCCAATATCAGGGTATACTAAATAACTACATTTTTTCCTTTTTATTGCCCTTATCTCAGAAAATCGAAAGAGAGAATTTTAATCCAATTAGAATGTGCAATTGGGGGTTTCGTGTTCCTTGGAAGGTTGTCAAACGCACTGATGTCCAACTTGAGTTTCATGAAGTACTCCCACTTCTTTAACTTCTTAGATCATGCGAAACTTTCGCGTTTACTCAAGATATCTGATTCTTGCACTTATCTCTGGCCAATATGAACATTATAGCATCACCATCACTATCATCATCATTACCCTTTGTAACCATGATGGTGGCTTACACAAGCGAGTATGAACGACTGAGCGAAGTTTGTGTTTGCAGATTGGGTGTATATTACATCCGACGTAAATAATTAAACATTACCGTTGCTGCATTTGCTTGGTCATGTAAATATACGGCTCACTGCATTGTTCTGAGTTTTAGTTTGCTCATGCTACTTCTGGGATTTACCAGTGCATTTTGCATTCTAACAACTGAAATATAATAGGGAAAAGTGCCGATTGTAGGAGGATATTACACGGAGAAAAAAGAACAGTTGCAGTATACCTGATCCATTATACTGCATCAAGGGAACGCATGATAATATAGGCCCAACCAGGTTCACTGTTGCTGTTTCGTGACGGAGATAGTTGGAACGAAAAGTTGCATCGTAAAGAGTCCCTTGTTGCACTCCTCTGAATTCACCTTGTCAGAGTGCACGGGTAGAAGCTGCCGAGCCCAAGCAACCTTGTTGGAAAAGTTGGCTATCTGCTCGGCATAAGCGAGCAATACAGGTTGGAGGATCCAGTCTACCGTCATGACGCATCCCGGCCAAACTGATAGAAGGAGCCGGCCTTCCGTGTCGGCTTGCACAGCTATACTGGTTGAAGGGCCAGCCGTACGTGTTGCCATATTGAAGCATTTCTTATTGGTGTTACAATTACTGATCGTTGACGGGTATAGGATGGGTTATTTATTTATTTATTTATTTATTTATTTTACGTCAAAAAAACAGTTAGAAACTGCGTATGACGTGCTATGGGGAAAAGTAAATTGTGTGCACATTTTCAAAATTCTGTGATCCCTACACTAAGTCATATACTACTTAAATTTTGAATTTTTGAAAGGGAGAAAAAAAAAACAAAAACTCCCATGTAATAAAATCTATTTTCAAGGATAAACAAGCAAATAAATTTTGAATTTTGAAAGGGAGAAAAAAAACAAAAAAAACTCCCATGTAAAAAATCTATTTTCAAGGGTAAATAAGCAATAAATTTTGAATTTTGAAAGGGAGAAAAAAACAACAAAAAAACTCCCATGTAATAAAATCTATTTTCAAGATAAATAAGCAATAAATTTTGGCTCTTATTACTTCCTGCCACGACATGGAAACGATAATTTGAATAATTGTATTTCCCACTGAATTCTAGAAGACGTGCACAGAAAATGAAGTTACATTTATGTCCAGAAGCAAAACAAGGGGCCATCTCAGCATTTGCTCAATGGATCAGGGAAACTGGACGAAAAACCTGATCGAGATGGGGGTTATACGTAGTACTTGCTATTAATAGAATATTCATTATTTTTGATCCAACAACAGATCGATATATTTACCTACACAACCAGACACCGTAAAAACGGAAATAATTGCATAAAAATTATGCATTTAGTGATAATTAAATTTCACAACAAGCTTCAAAAGCCTTTAAATTCAGCAGTCTGACTGTTATTACGGTAGATATACATACATCAATATGCCTGCATTGTTGTTGAATGAAAATGTTATATATATATATATATATATATATATATATATATATATATATATATATATATATATATATATAATGAATATTCTGAAACAGCCTGTACCTAAAAATAAAATATTAGAATTTAACATTAAAATATTTATTTAGTAAAGTAAAATGTGTAAAATATAACAATTCACAATAGATTGAAATATATTGACATAAACTTAATAGCTAACAAATGATAATGAAACATTGATGTACCACTTAATCATTTATGTGATCAGGTGGATTAAATACACAAGGAGACTAAGAACATGTTTACAGTCATTAGTAATTATTTCAAAAATATTTTATAACTGTTACAAAATGATTTTAAAAACGTTTTATAAATGTTTCAAAACTATTGTAAAACTGTTTCACAAGTACATTTAAATAGCAACTTTTATTACTGATCCCCAAAAAACAAATTTAATTCACATTTATTTTATAAAAATGCCAAGATTTATTTAAATTATGGCTCAATATGTAGCTGAAAATTATTTTCGAATGTATTTGTTGTTTATTTCTTTTAACCTTTCATTTTACAAATTTAATATTCTTGTTTTATGTTTATATTAATTTTGGTTACTAAAAGTTCAATTCTATTAGTCCCTTCATTATACTTATGGTTCTTGCATTCACTAGCACAAAATTCATCTACATAAAATTAACACTTAGTTTACAATTACAATGAATTCATAAATAGTTTACATACTGTTAAAATCAAAAAAGTATATGGAAGAAATCACCAACATAAATCATATTTATATTTTTTACTTCTGTTATTTCAATTTCTGTAATCTAAATGTACAAACATACTATAAAATCAAATTAAATTAGTTAAATTAATTTAAAACCTGGAATTAAAATGTATTGCCCAGCATTGATTTACCTGCTGGGTCTGCAATTTGAATCAATCTCATTGCTTACAAACCTCTTTGCCCATTTGACAATGAATAAGCTCATTGGCCTGCATTTACAAATCCTACACTCCCAACAATTTAGTGTCATAACTATTGTTATTATCACCTGAATGCAACAATAAAAAAATGTAGAGAAGAATGTGCACTCAATAACAGCGAATAAATATAGTGAGAGGTCGGGATAAATCATAATTTTAGTATTGTTTACACAAGGAGAAGACTCATCACTTTAGCGTGGGATGAAATGCTTGGCCTTCATTTTATTGGATGAGTCAAATAATAAGTTTTCTTAGCAAATTAATAACCAGTTCTGAAGTGACTTTTAAATTTGGCAAGTTATTTTGTTAAATGCATACTTTTCTGGATTGCTTCAAAATTTAGGATTATATTCTTCGAATACTATTGATTAATTTCACACACACATAAATCACTACTCAGTATCACTGGTAACTGACAGTGATACAAGGGAAGGGAAAATAATTAGGTGCAGACTCTTAGTCTGCTTGTATGCAAAAAAAAAAAAAAAAAATATGTTATAAAACCATGTATATAAAAAAATAAAATAAAAATGCATATTTAATTAAATTTTGTAAAATTGCCTATACCAATTCACAAATTGAAAACAGCAGGATTACCTCTATTGAAGTCATTAAATATTGTTGAAGATATTACAATGTCTTCGAAATTTGTGTTTGGACATGCAAGTGTGACTGCTGAGGAAAAATTATAAAAACCAGTAAATTCAAATTCAATTTAAAACTTCTATGAAATTTAAAGAAAAAAAAATTTGAGATTCAAGAGCAGAAAATGCAGAATTTGACCTCATATTGGCTCAGATTTCATCTTACAAATATGCTCCAATTACATCTAATAATGTAGTAGAATGTTCAAAAAGATTCATTTCTCACAAAAGGATGAATTTGACTGAGTAAAATTTTGAAAAATTGTTTAGTGTTCCTGTTTCAAAAGACAATGAAAAAATACCAAGCTAAAATTTGATTGTGCATGTTTTGTCAAATTTTATTTGGCATATGTATGCAGGTTTTAGCATTTTAAAGGGCACGAGAATCATGTCTAGTAATATTTAATTGTTTTATTTCAAGAGGAAAGTATTTTATTCACTTGACAAGGGAAATGTTTCAGAAAATTATCAAGGTCAACACTATTACAACAGTAATGACATTTCTTTGCCCAAGAATCATTAACACAATCCGAGATATTTTTCTCTGGCAATTTTGAAGATGAATAAAAGCCAAAATCATTGCATGTTTGAGAATGCAGTGTTATCCGTACTATTTGCCACAAACAGCACACTGTGGAGAACCCTAAATTATGAAAAAACATGAAATCTTTTTTCCTTGGAAACCGAAGTAAAAATTAATAATCTTTCAAAAGAAAATTACAAATAGTCACACTCCATGAACTTGATTCAGAACTCTAGTTGTAAAACAATGTCCTGAAAAACCAGCATTTTGAAGTTAGTGACACTTTTCTAGTGGGAATGTGAATTTTTATATTACTCATACTCATTTGTAATCATTCTGAGAGCACTACTAAATAGTACACATTGAAACTATAACAGAATTATAATACAAGTTATATTACCTAATGAGAATTTTAAAATAACTTGCCTGGTCAAAAATGATACACACTAAAAATAAAATAATTGAACCATTAATGTATACACATTTTGTGAATGTTGAATACGAATGAAATCACAAAAGTCCATGATGCTTGCAAAATTAGCAAAATGTATATTGGCATCACCTTCAAACACATGTTCATGATCTTGTTATAGAATGCAATAGCCATTTAGAATTAACAATATCCATGAATATCTGCATCGATGAACCATTACCTATTTCAATGACCAATTTCCATCACTTGTGCCAAAACTACCTGAAAAATATAATAGTATTTGAAAATATAATTAAAGTGATAATTATTGAAAAATAAAAAAATAGAAAGTGTTTTACAGCAGGTTTTTTTTTTTTTTCTTTTTTTTCTTTTTTTTTTTCGAGGAATGCATTATTATTTTGTTCAATTATTTACAGAACATGATAGGCTTTAGTCTCAATTTAAATACAGTAATCAAAATTCTGTACACTTATAACATATGGGAATACTACACAACAATTAATTCTACAATTTCTAATTGCCATTAATGACACTTCAAGACTATATTAAAATTATTTCAATGAATTGGCAACATAATAAATATTTTTTCTTTACATTTTAATACACATTTGCAATGCTTAATTGAGTATTAAAAACTAATCAAATAAACTTTTTTAATAGGTACTTTTTTTACTATTAAAAAATGCACAAAGGAATGCAAAATAATGAGTTTGGACGCCAAGCCCCATATCCACTTAACAATGTTAGAATTTGAATTGAAAGGATTCAAACCGATTATGTAAAACGAAATAATTGTTTATCTTGTTCGACATAAGCTTTTAGAGGAATTTTACAATTTACATTAAAATAACTTTGAGCTGGATTAATGGCCAAGTTTTGTAGGTTATAGAAATGCACACACACTAATATATGCCTTTCTATTATTACAACTCATGATAGAAATATATACGTACCTAAAAGTTGCAATTCCATTCCACCATTCTCTTTTAATCTTGGTTGACAATTCTTGTTTGATTTCAAATAGGCGGTGTAAATGAAGGTATCATTTTCTTTCGAACTTCATTCGCCCGTTTACTTCCAATGAAATAAGATTGTCACTTCAAAGGGGTATTTTAGACTCTGTAGTCTGGCACCTATTAAAAGATATTCACCAATATCCTTTAGATTATAATACACACTGATGCAGCACTATAAGTTTCAATACGGTACTTACCAGTGAACTCATAGTACGTTCAACGATTTGCTTTGCCAACGACGTATTTTTCTACAATAACAAATTGAAAACTTTCACAACGATGCGCTTTTCGCCACTTCGAAGAAACTTTCCTGAAAGGCCAATCACTCTCATAGCCCTTCCAAACTGAACTGAATCAGATCGGCGGCGCGACGCTGCGGTCCAACAGCCGCTCCACTTCCCACGCGCTTCCTCGTCAATCCTCAGCTGATATCAGGTCCTTATCGGCCAGCAACACGCATGCTCTCCTTCTTCGTTTGCAGTAGTTTTGATGCAAGGTTAATTTAACAACCGATGGTTCAAATTAGTTCTTATGTAGTGAACTTACATTTGTACTTCTTTAAATCAGAATTTTTCTTAGGATGAACGGATAATATTGCGTAGCACTCAGGTTGCAGCAAGCTTTGAGGCGCGCGCGCAACTTCCTGCCCCCCCCCCCCACACTTCCAAGAGCCCGCCGAAGGCCTGGGACTGGAAGCTGATAAATATATAACGTAATTAGTTTGCCTTTCTACATTTATATTTACATGTGTAACAGCACAGACGGAAAATAATATAATTATTAAACTTCTTTTCCGTTTTGAGCAAGAATGACAGTTATGTTTTTTCTTTGCTTGATAAAGTCATAATTATCGCATCATGTGTATTACGTAATTGAAATGTGTGTTTGTGTTTGTGTGTTTGTGTTTGTGTGTGTGTTTGTGTTTGTGTGTGTGTTTGTGTTTGTTTGTGTGTGTGTGTGTGTTTTTTTCGTTGAGGTGGAAAATACTCTTTACGTATTCCAGGAATAGTAGCTCCTCCTGGATATGTCGGGCTCGGATAAGCATATCCCCTACCGACTAAAACCCACCTCTCACATCTCTTACCCCCGTGGAACTACCGCTTGGTATTACTTCACGGGGGGAGAAACTAGCTGTTGTTCTTCCTTCAGGGGGTTGTGGTTACGCTACATACCATCTACACGTTGGGCATTCATTTCAGCTCGTATTCTTTCAAGACGACGAAGCTCCAGTAGGACTTCCTTCGCGAATCCGTTCGTCGCCTCCCAAGCTTCTTTTGAGGAGAGCATTGCATTAACTGACTCAGGCCGAAGTTCCAAACGAACTGTTGATTCCCAGGCACTGCGTGCACTAATGAATCTGGGGCACATGAAGAACGTGTGTTCTACATCTTCACTGACTCCAGGGCAGTCCGGGCATTCTGGAGAGTCGTCGTGCTTGAAGCGATGCAGATATGCTCGAAAGCATCCATGTCCCGATAGAAGCTGTGTGAGGTAGTAGTTGACCTCGCCATGTTTTCTGTTGATCCAAACATATAATTGCGGGATAAGGCGGTACGTCCACCTGCCTTTCGTTGAGGAATCCCACATCGTTTGCCATACTCTTAGGCTTTTACGCCGTTCCTGTAGTCTGAGTTGTTCTGGACTCATAGACGTGATTCTTTTCTGCCGGTAAAGGGCTTTTCGCTCTTCGGAGAGTACTCCAACAGGCAGCATCCCGGCAATGACGCACACTGCGTCTTCAGACACGGTGCGGAAAGCACTGGAGACTCAGGGCGCTTAGTCTATAAACAGGGGCGATTTTCCTGCGAGAAGCTTGGATCTGCAGTGTATTAGCCCATATGGGAACTCCATACATCAGTATTGATGTTACTACTGATGAGAGTAGAGCTCTTCTCTTTTGCTTTGGTCCTCCTATGTTGGGCATTAGTCGTGATAAGGTCGTTCTGACCACTGACGCCTTGGCACTCCCGTGTTCAGCTTGCTGCTTAAATTTAAGCCGCGCATCTATCATGACTCCCAGATATCTAATGAAGGGTTGAGAAGTGATTTCATGCCCTCCAACCTGAAGTGTAATGCCCTCCAGCTGTTTCCGACCAGTAATGAGGACTGCCTCAGTTTTATGTTCCGCCAACTTCAGCCCTACTGATTCCATCCACTGGCTGATCTTCTCGAAGGTGTTGTCGTGAAGAAACTTTATATCATCAAGATGTTTTGCGACGATTACCACGGCCAGATCATCAGCATATGCCACCAGTTTAGTCCCCCTTGGTACTTCTTGTTTCAGAAGGCCGTCATACATTATGTTCCACAGCAAAGGTCCCAGAACTGAACCTTGTGGAACACCTCCAGTCACTGTACTCTTTAACACCGGTCTTCGTGTCGTACGTTAATGTTCGGTCAGTAAAATAGTTTGACACTATCCTTTGCAAGTATTTGGGTACTGTCATTTCGGCGAGTGCTTTCATGATGCAGTCCCACTTGGCGGAATTAAAGGCGTTCTTGATGTCCAGTGTCGCCACCAGGCAGTACCTCATCGTTCCTCCTTTCCACCTTGTTCCTGAAATGGCGTCTTTGGCCGTACTCACCACCAGGTCAATCGCGTCGTGGGTGGAGCGACCTTTCCGGAAACCATATTGGTTACTGGCCAGTTGCGGCTCGACGGCTGCCTCTATTCTTCGGTGTACTATGCGCTCAAGTATCTTCCCGGCTGTATCCAGCATGCAGAGTGGACGGTATGATGTTGGTTCGTCCGGGTTCTTGTTTCCTTTGGGAAGGAGCACCAGTCTTTGGAGCTTCCATTTTCGTGGGAAAATACCCTCTTGAAGGCAGGTATTGAACACATCCAGAAACAGTGAGGGTGCCATCTTGACGGCCATTTTTAATGCGATGTTCGGGATTCCATCTGGGCCAGGAGCTTTGTTATTCCCCACTCTATCACACGCTTCCTTTAGTTGATTTTCTGTGATAGGTGGAATATCCTCAATTGAGTTGAACTCTGCGGCGTCTATGAACTGGGTGAATTCCAATTGTTGGGGAAACAGTTCAAAGACAATTTTCCTCAGAAGTTCCGGACACGTCAGTTGTAGCATTGGCTGACTTTTTAGATGGGTCATGACTACCTTATATGGTCTACCCCAGGGGTCGCTCTCTACTTCCGAGAGCAGTTCCAGCCAGCATTGCTGCTTGCTTTCCCTGATAGCCAACTTAAGCCTTCGGCGCGCAATTTTGAATAATGTCACCTATTCCTGAGAATTGGGCTTCTTCCTGCCACGCTGTGATGCTCTTCTTTTCCTCAGACAATCTTTCCGGAGGGCGGCAATGTCATCATTCCACCAGTGCACAGATGGCAAACGATGCGTGCCGCGTTTTCGAGGCATGGTAGCGTCACACGCTACCGTGACTCTCTTCATCAGATTAGCTGTCTTACTTTCCGCATTTTCACCGTGTATTGTTCGGTAGTCAAAAGCCACTGCAAAGGTCTTTGGGTCAAAAGCGGATGCTTTCCAGCTAACTGCCTTGGTATTTCTTTGTCCTCTTTTAGCGATGTGCCCGATGGATAACTCCCACAGAATCACACAATGGTCGCTGGCAGTGAATAAATCCGCCACTTCCCAGGAGCAGGTTCTTGCAACGCTGCTACTGACAAAGGTCAGATCCACAATAGAGGTAGCATCTCCCTTGATGAACGTTGGATGATCACCACTGTTGAGCAAGACGTCTAGAGTAGACATGGCCTCCAGCAATGCTCTCCCTCGTCCGTTCGTTTTCTTACTACCCCAGTCGACGGCCCAGGCATTGAAGTCTCCGGCTATAGTCACCGGGTAGTGCTGCCCCGCATCCGCAGTAAGTCTATCAAGGAAATCCTTGAACTCATCACTTGAAAGGCTGGGTGGAGCGTAGCAACTATAGAAGAAGACTCCCTCGATCTGCGCCATCACGTATCCAGCTTCGGAACTCTTCACACTCTGGAACGGGCATTTGCCACATGACCAGATGACAGCTGTATTTGTCGTATCCGTTACCCACGGTGTTGTGGCGAGATGTTTGTATGGTTCCGAAATCATTGCCAGATCCACTCTTTCTTCCCGTACTGTCTGCATGAGCAGATCGTGCGCAGCTTCACAGTGATTTAAATTGATTTGTATCACTTTCATGATCGTCGAGCTTTCATTCTCTGAAGTGCTTCCTTAAATACTGGGCACCTATTGCCGCCAGCTGGGTGAGCACAATTCTCTCGATGACCTTTCTCGAGGCATAAAGCGCATCGTGCCTCTTTCTTGCAGTCAGCTGCTATGTGACCTCCTTCTCCGCATCTGTTACAGAGTCTGGTTCGGTCCACATCACTCTTACACTTCGTTGAGATATGACCGTAGTGCCAGCACTTAAAACACTTGGTCGGTTTCTCAATTCTTCTGATCCGGCAGTTGACCCAACCAATCCTTATCTTGCCGTGTTCGCCCAGGATCTTTTCCACTATGGGTGATGGCAGTGTCACAGAGGCAATCCGTGTACCCCCGTAAGCATTGCGCAAGGATCTAATCGCACCTAGTGTCAGTGCATTTTCTTCTCCAGCCGCTTTCTGCAGGGCTGCCAGAATATCCTCTTTAGTAGTAATCTCATCAAGATCCAGTATCTCAACATGTTCTTGTGGACTCTTACTGACGATTTCTGCGTCGCTTCCTAGCAGATCAGTCATTGTTTTCTGAAGACCTGCCCCATTGTCTGTATTATCCTTTGAGAGGATTATTAACAGGTCTCCAGAGACTGTTTTGCGGATCTTATCCACTGAGGTCCGGACCTGCTCGTCGGGAACTCCTTCTTTAACCCGACTGAGGATATCCGCATACCTCTCTTTCTCTTTCGGGCGAACAATGATCGCATTTGGCCACTTGGCCCGTTTCTTACGTCTATTCTGTCGTGTCCTCTTCTTTTGCTTTTCGGGCTGTTTCAAAGGCAGCTCCGTTCCCGCTTTCCTCTTTTCTTCCCTCTTTTCCTTACGGGATTTGACCTTCTGCCACCCACCTTTCTTCGCCTCTGCGAGTTGGGTGTCATCTTCAGAGGTAGATTCTGCCTCCTTCCTCTCTGCCCGGTTTTTGTCATTCTTTAGTCTCCGTTTTGGGTTCCGGGTGTTACGTCCCGCATCTGAGACGTCCTCTGATTCATCATCAGCGTGTTTCTGTGACCGACGGAGAAATTGTTGGTGCCCTTGGAGTCACAGCACTAGGAATCACAATAACAGAGCGTCTACTCTGCTCAAACCTGAGACGCTTCAGTCGATTGTAAGCATTCCCAACTCTGGCTGATTGCTCTTGGATTAGCTTGCCAATGTTTCTCTTGGATTGGATCATCTCATTAAGTTCGCCGATCAATTTGCCAAGGACGTCGATAGCGTTGGTTCCTATTTCTTCTACGGCTGCTTCTTGGACATGGAGTCCGTTCACCTTCTCTTCATTCCTCTCTTTGGTTTGGGCTGGGGCCCCCATTGGTTTCTGCACTTTTAAATCTCTATTTTCATTTTGCGGCTTCATATTAATCCTGTACTCCTTCTCTCTGAAATGTAAGGTAATGGTACCTAGTATCCCCGAGTTCCTCCGTAAACCCCACCTCGACACGCAAGTCCCGTCGTCGTCCTCCGAAGACAGTGGCCTCGGCACAGCCTCCCCCCGGTCGCATCAGGGCCCTGGTGTGTGTGTGTGTGTGTGTGTGTGTGTGTGTGTGTGTGTGTGTGTGTTTAACAGATGTTGAATGTTTTTCAATGTATATTTTCTTCAATACGTAATTAATCTGACAAGGTACCTGGCTGCTATGGCCAGCTAGTGCTTTGCAACATGATTAGGCTTGATAAGGCCGACAGGTCCGTTTATGAAGCAACATCAACCTCTCAGAAATCACAGGCCGGTTGGTCCATCAAGGTTGGTCTATCAAGGTCAGCAATCTTAGATGCTGTTGTAGCTAGGAAAGGGAGTAAAGCAATAAGGTATCTGTTTCGCATACGAAGGTTTTGTGTAACTATTGAAATCTTGTTGGCAATTATGGTATCCTTTTTTTCAGTGTACAGGACTGTGGCCTTCGTGATCGAAAGAGATCACGTATAGAAATGCAATGCAATGTGCATTGCAATGCAATGCATTTGCAGTCTTCCCCATTTAGAAGACTACGAGCCGCGACTGAATATAAATAATATTCTAGGACTGGGTAATTTTGCAAAGTTGGGGTTTCAAGTACAGAACGGTATTAACACAATCGAGGATGACGACAGTCAGCAATAAGCAGTTATTGCAAAAAATATTGATATTTGGTAAGTACTTACGAGAGTACAAGGGCTACAAAGCACACATTAAGCTGAAGACAAATGCGTTACCAACATAGGTAGGCATTTTTAGGCCTGTTTCATTACCAATGAAATAAGAAGTACAAGCCAGTGGCGAATCCTGAACATCATTTCAAGTATACCGCACTTTATGGACGCTACCGTTGTCTTATTGTGAGCTTTTCTGATATCCCAATACTATGAAATTCGGATCTTAATATTTGTTCGATAAGACAATTACAAACCACTAACTTCTGGATCATTCACAAACTCCATTTTCACTAAAACTTGAGAGAAGCGACGACCAGAAAGTACTGTTCATTTCTATATTTTGCAGTGCCTACTGACCGTCCAGACGCGCATCCTCCCTTCTCCCCGCCCACGAAATATGAGGAGCCCTAGGTTATCGTTATATATATATATATATATATATATATATATATATATATATATATATATATATATAAATTTATTTCGTTTTCCCCAAAGACTAATGAAAAAATAGAAAATATATAAAACAAAAATTCATTATTGTGTTTGAAAATTGCTCCATACAAGTATTTTCAAATTTTCGAACATTGAAAGTTGCCAATCAGTTGAAATAAAATCGGAGCGGTTCAAAGTAAGTATTTTACTTCCATAGAAGTATTTGTACACTTACTCTTCACCACACATTAAAAAAATTATTTCTTCTTCTTCTTCTTCACTTCACGGATTAGGGAAATTCCCTGTTCCGGCTTCATTACACCATCTCTGTCGTGGACGGCCAATGTCCCTTCTTCCTCGTGGTCTGTACAGAAAGGCATGTTTGGGGATCCTTTCGTGAGACATTCTTCCTAAGTGCTGTACCCACCGTGATCTGTATTCATTTACTTTTTCATTGATAGAAAATATATTAAGTTCCCTTCTTATATCTTCGTTTTTTATTTTGTCCATTAGGGTGCAGCGTTTTACTCTCCGGAGGAATTTCATTTCTGAGGCTTGTATCTTCATTTTATCTTGTTTTCTTAATGTCCATGATTCACACCCGTAAAGCAGTTGTGGTACTGCCATGACTTTATAAAATTTTAACAGTGTCTCTTTTCTGGTCTTATTGCGAAGATACTTGTTTATTGTTCCACAAGTATGTTGGAAACGTTGTAATTTTGTTTTCATATCATCACTGTAATCGTATGTGATATCACAGCCCAAATAATTGAAATGTTTCACTTGCTCTATTACTTTGTCTTCTATTATTATTTTAGTTCTGATAGGATACTTGCCTCTGAATGCCATCACTTTAGTTTTAGAGACAGATATTGAGAGACAATATGATTTGCATATTCTATTTAGCTGGTACAAGGACTTTTGCAGACTTATTTCGTTCTCTTCTATAATTATATGATCGTCAGCATACAGAAGTGATTGTAGAGGTGTATTTGGATTTATCAAAATACTTGGTTCATTTAAAATTTTCCATTCTCTTAGAATGTTGTCAATATAAATATTAAACAATGTGGGGGACAAGCTACACCCTTGTCGTACCCCTCTGTTTACTTCTAACTCTTCTAACATTTTGTTCTGAACTTGTAAATTAATGCTTGTTTTGTGATAGAGGGATTTAATAACTTCTATCAAGTGGAAAGGATAGCCCCTTTTTCGAAGAATCTGCCAGAGAAGTTCACGATTAACTCTATCAAACGCTTTTTCATAATCTATAAAAGCTATGTGGGTCTCTAAATTGAACTCTCGTCTCTTTTCTATTATTTGGTTTATGGTAAACACATTGTCTGTACACGATCTTCCTTGCCTGAAACCACTTTGTTCTTCCAATAAGAGTGAATCTGAGATTGTTGTGAGCCGTTTATTTATTATTTTTGTGTAAACTTTATAAGCGTTGATCAACAAGCTTATTCCTCTGTAATTCTGTGGCTGGCTTCTATTTCCTTTTTTAAAAAGAGAGATGACTTTTGCTTTCTTCCATGCATCAGGTATTCGGCATTTCTCGGCATCAATGATAATATCAAAAATCTTTACTGGTATCATCATCTTTTCTCTTTGATATTTTTAACACAACCTGACAATGGAGACTTCACATCTACAGAAAGACAATACACGACCATGCTGTCATGTAGTCCAGGATAGCAGGTTTCCGATTTGATAGAGATTAGTGTCAGGAGGGAAAAAAATAATGAAAAGGCAGAAAAGGCCTCGAATAAGGAAGAAAAAGGCAAAATGCCAAAAATTGGCATGCTAAAATAGGCAAAATGAAAATCTACCAAAACAACTCCAGAAGTACAATTAAGTAATTCCTATAGATATGTCATAAAATCAAAACAATTATTAAAAGGCATTTTGCCAAACTTCCGGGCTCTACTGATCACTAATATCTGATTTGCCAACTCGAATTTTGCCTGAGAACATGTTTTTTAAGCCTGTCATTCAGTCGCTGCTTCAAGCAGGTGCAGAACATTATTTCCCAAAGATTAGCACCAACAAAGGAATTAAGCAAAAGTTCTATTTCTTCATAAATTAAAACATTTTAACACATGTCATCTTCTGGCTGAAATGTTAGTTGTTAGAGGATAAAGTTGCAATATTATAGGTAAAATTTTTGTATGTGAAACTAATATTTGTGTTTAGAGGCTTAAGACATACATGAACCTGTTATCAAAACTAAACCAGTACTTCCCACAATGCCCATTTTTACCACCATTTGACTCAACTGAACTATCAATGTAATATATTGTATAAATTGATTTTATGATTTATCAGCTTCTCCAGATGCAGAACCTGATCTCAGTGTAGCACAGAACCAAAATGAAGAATTCTGTGTGATGTTCAAATCTAAGCTCAATCTACATAGGTTAATGTATGGAGCAGAAATGGATGGAGTTGAAAGTAGTGATGTTGTAAAAAATTTGGAAGATCTTCAAGCAGCTGAATTCATAGAACTGAAAACCAACAGGAAAATCCAACACCCCAAACAAGCTGAAAATTTCAAAAAGTCAGTTGCCTCTTGAAAATTTTAAAAATTTCAATTAACCCACAATATTTTTGTAAGGTAGTATGTATATTGCCAACATTCTTGTTTAGGTATAAACTTATCAAGTGGTGGTGTCAGAGTTTTCTGGTTGGGATAACCAAAATCTGGTGTGGATATCGTGATGATCATGGTGTCATTCATCAAGTTGAAAAGATGCAAGTTTCAGACTTCCCCAGAAAATCAAAAGTAAGTAAATATTTCATGTGTGAATATAAACAAAATTCTTCTCATTTTCTGAATGATTCCTACAGGGCATCTGGGATCCAGCTCTGTGCATGAACTTCTGTGATCACTTTCTAACATTTGTTCGAGATGTTGTTAAAGAAGAAGAACCACATACTGTGTGGCAGTTCCAGTGGTCTCCTGGAGGAGATATTGTGGGAACAAAAATTCCAGGACCATCAGAATTCAGCTTCTTACATAACTGGTTTGCTGATAATGCAAAGAAACATAAATAATTCACCACTCAGCTTTCATATTTTATAATCCTTTAAACATGAAGTGACACAAGGTTAATGAAATTCTAATTTTAAAATGCATATTTTTACTTGTAGTGATGTTGAATACAAGAAACCTTAAAACTGATAGTTCTCCGTGCAGTCTGTGTACTTATTTTCTGAATTTGCTCTATGGCTGCCATCATGAGCACATAAATATAACTATGTATAATTCTTTTGAAAATGAAACAGTTTCCTATAGAAATAATACTAAGTAAGTCTATTATCTACATCAGGGCAGAACTGAAAATAAAACAAGCATAGGAAGTCTTTCAGTGTTAAAGGCTGAAGTATTAAGAATTATTGTGAAGGAATGTATATATTAAGGAAACTTTTGATAAAATGAAGTCTACAATATTTTGAGTATTCATTTATTCTAACCCTTGAATAAAAAATGTAATGAAATGCTTCTACAACTCTTCTGCTGCCAATCTTTTCTTTCAAATGATTTCAACCAAATGTACAATTTGATAGGCAGGTAAGTTCTGTGAAGTTCAGAAATAATGAAAATACAAAACACATTCTTTATCGATAATTCCTACTGTTGAAAATGTACAGGGAAATATATCTTTAACAACAAAAAAGGTTTCATTTGAAAAAGTTAGAAATGCATTCGTTCGCATTATATAAAGATCAAAGTATCCTGAAAGGATTCAATTAAAGATCCTATTTTTTTTAATTACATATTACGAACTTATGCCCATTGCACTCTTAATTGTTCTCATCTCTTTGTGAGTCATGGGTTGTAGCGTTAGTCCTGGAATGGGATCTTTGTGTTCCATGTCTTGAAGAGCATTGACCTTCACTTTCAGATTACTTCTTAATTTGTTTATTTCAACATCCAAATGCATTTGATCTGAAAAATAAAATGTAAATATTGAGAGACCTTTATTGTTACATTTACAAATCTACAGCATGCCTAGCTATTCTCTTTAAAATCTGAAATGTTAAAAAAATTGCTAACCTTCACATGAGATATGTAATTGGCAGTTATTCTGTAACACAGCTAGGTTTACCCGATTGAAAGGCAAGGTTAACTATGACACTTCTGAATTGCCCCATTACATTTTTACATATTAGAGCTTCATAAAATAATACAATTACTGTAGTTTTGCTTGACAGTTTCTACTAGTATTGCAAATAACAGTAGAGAACTTGTATATTCATAAAATTCAAATCACTGATAAAACACATTTAATTTTCTTATGTGCTACACACTAATTACTGTACCTTCCTTTTCTTATACTGGTCTGTTTATTTAATTAATTTAACTGTTTAGGAAACAAAATAAGTTTTGCTTCATTTATAATTGTAACTACGTATACGTAAAATAAACGCTTAGATAAAAACTATTTAAAAAACTAAACAATAGATCTGATCAGAGTATCCTGATTGCCCAATATACTACTACCTTATAATGTTCACTACACTTGTCGTAATTGAATACCAATGAAGAGCATGATATGTGCAAAACAGTGTAAAACTTGCTAGACAGGTTGACTTTCATTATATTTACAACTAATTGAAAGTTCCAATTCAGGAGTAAAATCACATACCCTTTTCTAATGCTCTACTCGCTTGT